>WOGR01012250.1:0-10264 GCA_015342045.1 Leptinotarsa lineolata | reverse complement strand
ACAACTTGAGATTGAAAGTGAAAAAGATTTATTTTGTGTTCAGATTGTGTCACAAACAATATAAAATTACTAGTGGAAAAACGGAAGGTTACATTATATTGAAAAAGTATTGACAAAATTGAGATATTCTCCTTGCTTTCGAATGGGTGTGAATGGAGGTTAATTTTCTGTCTGAAATAGTCATTATTCATTCAAATGACAGGCCTCAATTATTGAAATTGAAAAATTTCAATTATGTAGCTGTTTTGGTAGATGAATAGATGGGTAATTCATTCAACTACGATACATGATGTGTGTAGCAGGCCATTTCCAACAGTAGGTTGTAAACATTTACACATACTCATTAGTGAAAAATCACTTAGATAATTGATAAATAAAACAGTTGAACAATAATAAATAAAGCACAAACGAATTATTTCACAAAGAGGCTAACAATATCCTTAAACTTGGTGTGTTGAATTTGAGTATTTTCCGAACGCGATTCAATCCATATATTTATGACATTTCATCTGATAGCATAGACGCTGGCGAGTTCCCTGTTAGGATTTTTTGCAATATCAGCAGGGCATTCGACTGCGTCAACCCCGAGGTACTATCAACAAAATTACATGAGATAGGTTTCAGGGAAATTTAGAATAAGTGGATCGATTCATTCATGTCTGCCAGTATGTGACCTTCACAAATGTAATTGAGGATTATATAAAAACAATCAACTCTCAACAGATATCTCTATCATTCGGAGTACCGCAAAGTTCATTCCTGGGACCTGTACTATTTCGAGTATATATAGATGGAATTGACAATTCTGTTCCTGATGGAAAATGCGTGAAATTTGCTGATGACGTATAGGCACGAATAGGCAAACGATGGCATCTTTGAACTGGTGGCTTCCCAGTGATTCGATTGTTTTCAATTCAGATGAAACAGTCATTATTCACTTTTATAACAAACAGCAATATATTGTTGTGGATGATCATCTGCTTCTATTGTCGAAAAGTACCAAGTTTTTGGGTGATGAGCTTGATAAATACCTGAACTTGATTGCATTCTTCAGTATTCAGACTACGACTATATTCTCAGTTTAGATCAACTAAAAATTATATAATATACTGAAGTGTAGTCGAGCTTGCACTATGGTGTCTGTTTCTGTGGTTGGTCAACTAACGCAGATGGAGTTTGTTTTGGCTAAAATGAACATCACCAGAAGTATCACTGGTATAAGTTACATAGACTTCTGTGAACCTTCTTTTAAGAAATTAGAAATACTGACTCTATACTGCATGTACATAATGGAAACGTATGTTTTCATTTTCGAAAATAAAAGTCTACTTTATGTAATTGGCAGATCCTCGTTTGTTCGATATTTTACCAGCTGAAGTGAAAGCAAAACAGAGGGGTTTGGCGGAGTTGAAAAAAAATGTTTTCAATGCGTTCCACTGCATTGATGATTATTTAACGTGAGTGTTGTGTGACGTGTGCATGTGTATGTACGTGTGTGTGTGTGTGTGTGTGTGTGTGTGTCTAGTTTTGAGTGAAGTAGTCTGAATTTTTACTGACTATCCCCAATACAGTCACTCATGAAATTGTCAAACAAGAAAATAAAGGATAAAATCAAAAATAGTTGGATTTTGCAATCAATATTCAATCCTAATAATTTTTACAAGATTCACATACAACTAGTGTGATATATTTTTTATATATTATATTCAAAATAAAAATTATATTCAGAAATGTCCATATTTGTATATAATTGAAAACAGGTTCATCAAAATTTTCACATCATACATCATGAGTGAACTTATATAAACCTATTAGAATTTCACAAACCCCACTCACTGTACGTGCCATAATTTTCGATAAAACATTAAATTATATTCCGAACAAATCTTCTCATTTCTTTTGATTTCGAAAAACTTGTCCGTGAGTTATTCATCGCAAGTCACTGGTGTGAATGTGCTGAACATTGAATGTCATTTCTTTGTTGGTTGGTCAGTCGAGTGTAGAGTACCGTTACTTGTAGCTAGCGAAATTAGTCATCTGGCGGTTTGACGTGATCGAATAGTGATAAATGAAATTTCGCTTTTCTCTTTTTTTGTCACCTTTCAGTGGCCTCAATGAATATATAAACAGCAGTCTTCGAAGGAGCTCCGATTATTATGATTCCTTTTCAATTAATTTTTGTAATCACTCGCAAACAGAAATATTTCAAAGCTGGAACAGAATTATTCATATTGTTCGAAGAATTTGCATGATACTCATGTAAATAAATTGATTCTTCGTAACTTTTTTGAGAAATTTGAGAGTTGTCGTTCATAGGGGGCGACAGCTGGTTAACGGAAATACAGAGTTTAAACAGATTGGTTTTGATGTATATTATTATAATGACTGAACTGAAGTGCAAGTGAATAGAAACCTTAGATGAATAAATTATATTTCTATTCAGTCGATTTTAATATTCGAAGAAAACGTGTTTGAAAGAAATCAGTAAACAGAGCAGGTAGATCAAACGAAGATGCAATTCAAGCAATTTACATCGTATATATAAAGTGTATAAAAGCCAAATGCAATAAATTCATTATTTCGGTAACTGTGCAAATTTAAAAAAAATCTTGAAACACGTCAAATTTAAATTATAATTTGACGTGGGAATGCCACCCCTACTTTCGATCCCCTTCGAATGACAGGTACAACCCCCAATTTTTATTGGGAAGTATAGGTTTGTGATATGTCGTTTGAAAGATATCTTCATTCTCTTATCAAAAATGATATCGCTTTCAGGTTCATTGCAACACTTAGGATAAAATGAACTAAAATCATGTGGTTATCGAAATTTGATAAAATACCCTCAGAAACTGAAATATAATGCAAAACGTAATGGAATACGAAAAAGAACTATGGATGTTAACGGTATACATGTTCGAAATATTCACCGCGAACGTCTTGGCAACATCCTAATTTCAAATAAAACTGTCTTTTTACATTATTTACCATATCATGCGTGACCGACTCTGTCACAAGCGTTATTCGTTCTTTCAAGTCATTCAAATATGGAGGTTCAGTTTTGTACACATTGCTCTTCAAATATTCCCAGAGAAAGAAATCTCATGATGAAAAATCAGGTGATCGCGCTGGCTATTCAATCGATCCTTGGGTAATGAAAAAGGTACCAAAGATATGGTTTCCTACAATCCCTGCCCAAATATTAACCTTTCGAGGGTATTGCGTGTGTTCTTCTCTCATCCAGTGACGATTTTCCGTTGACCAGTAGCAGAAATTTTGCCGATTAGTATGACCATTAGGAGAAGAAGTACACTCATCAGAAAACATAAAGTCTTCTGATTGTATGATATTGTTATCCAACATGTCCATCATTTGATCACAAAAATGAGTTCTTTTATGAAAATCGTCTTCCAAGAGCTCCTAAGTAGGTATCATCTTATAGAGATGCATTTTATTTTCTTTCAATATGATTACTATCGATATATAACTAACATTGAATGGAGTGGGTGCCTGTCTACTCGATATATGTGTGTTTTCCTCAAACTCAAACATCACTTCTAATTTGAGTTCATCACTCATTGTATTGGCAGCTGCTTTTTTCATGATCACATGACCAAACTCGCGAAACTGCTCCTCTATTTTGCTTATTGTTCCTTGAGATATGGATGGTAAATTGAAGAGTTTCTCATGAAATAGGCAAGTTACTTCCTGTTGTGTTTATTCTCCGTAACCAATCATATGTGAAACTCTCATTTTATGCATTTTCGTTAATCTAGCAAGTTTGTCAGACTCGAGGATAACGAACTTCGAACCTAAATCAAAATACTGACAACTAATGTTGTGAAGTAAAAACAATTTGACAATCTTTGCCTGTTAATCGTTTCTGTAGTGAGAATTTCAACTCTACGCAATTCATTTCGTTGTGAAGTTCAACATTTTCACAATTTTAGTCGCAAATAAAAAATTATTTCACCAATTTCAACTCCAATTCATTCGTACAGGAACAAGAAAATTTCGACAAAGGCGATATCTCCATTTTCTATTTCAAAAAATACTTTTAATTAACATTTCCACTAAAATGAACAATTTCCTGGGGATAATGGATTTCCTTCATTTCGATGCGGCATAGATGAAAAGAATCCAAATGATGTTTCAAATCTCAGCGCTAGGTTTTATATAAACCACAGTGATGTACAATTTTGTACAAATTAATTCCACTTGAATAGTAATTTAATTATTCTTGTGGTATCTTGAACGTAATGAGTATGGTCTGAATAATTTATATCCTGGGTTGGCCAAATTGAATGAAACAGAAAAAGAAATTCATTTTGAGCAAAGTGAAATAATATTACATCAGATGTATATTTTCAGGATCTTTCAAATATTTCTACCACTAAATTGCAATCTCAATTAGTTAGCGTGGAAAAAGTTGACTAACTTTTGATACTAGATTCATTCGCAAACTGATTGTGAATGAATTTGGCAGAAAATACGCTGTTCATTAAACTTTGTTTGAAATTGAAATAAGGCATTGGTTCTCTCTCTCTCTCTCTCTCTCTCTCTCTTGCTTTCATTAGTCAATGCTTCTATGGTCGATAGGTATGAGCCTAAAAATATACGCCTTCTTAAAAATGCATCTGAGAAATTAACAAAAAAACTGCTTGAACAGATCAACAACAAAGTTTGAAACAGTTTTGCTGGCTATGTCATGGTGGACCTCCTTTTCCCAGCTACTTTTCCTTCATGGGCCAAAAAGTAGTTAGTGCAGTTCTCCAACACTTGGTTCAGTTAACAAGCTTGAGAGCCTGAACGGTGTAGCCAAAAAACGACTTATCTGGCAGGAGATTTCATCACCATACAAAAACACAAACCACCAGATACCCAACCACCACATCTCGACCAAAACTATTGACTAACAACTTACGCCTCAGTCTACTAGTAGAAAATCTCCTGCTCCAAGTCTTGATGTCCTATTTGAAGGTAACTTTCACAATGTCCCTCAACTGGGAGACCGACCTACGCGAGATCCTGAACAGGTTTCAGAAAATAGCCAATCTCCTAGAAGCACTGAGGAGCAAGTTCGGAAGATGTGCCAATAAGACTCTTCTCCACACACATGAAATTTCTATAAGAGCGACCATGAACTATAATTTCAGGATCTACTGCGCGATCTATTCGAGATAAACTTACCGCATAACAACTGAGAGGAGAAGAATCCATTAACCTTCCAGTACTCGCGCCCCCTTCCAGAATACCATAACTTGCACTGGGTCTACGAGACCCGTAAGTTTTACATACGTTTTTTATCAGTACCTTTTTTTGTGAGATTAACTCTGGTTGAACTTGATGTTTGATTATTCCAGAGCAGGGTGATGTGATCAGAATAAGTTTTTCATCGTGTTGATTATGAAAAGCTTCATTTTCGAAAAAATATAGAAATTATGGTTGACAAAAATATCAAATTGAAAATATCGAACTAATTTTTCAATAGTCGGCAATAATCAAAATGAAACTTCTTCTTCAATCCCAGAATACTCTAATTTAGTGATTCATTGATCATTTTCATTTGGATTCACAAATACAGAGCAGAGAGTCTTCGCATGTGTTAGGCAAATAAATTTTGTGCATATTTGACACCTGTATTTTGTTTTACTGTCTTTCTGACGAAAGTCGCATCTTTTTCTCTCAACATGTGTTTCTAGAGTTCCTCCAACGACTAAGGAACTTGTACCGGCCACCTCTTGTCTTCTTTGACGTATCTCTCGGGGTAAATTTGAAAATTGGGATCGACGTTTTAGATGGTCATCAGTCAATGCTAACGCCAATTCCTTTGAAAATATTCTTCTAATGCATTTCTCGTGCTTATTGTTGGCAGTATAAACTATTCGGGCATTTATTCCAGATACATTCATTAGGGCAAAAAAAATTACCAAAGGCCAACGACGTGTATTTCGAGCTACATCATAAGTAGCGCAAAATTTGTCTACAGTATCAACTCTGCCCTTGGTATAGTTGTAGAAAGTGATAATTTCAGGTGTGTGTTGATCCCTAGTTTTAGAATTTATGGTGTCATCATGGTACATGCTAGAAGCTTAAATGACATTTTGACCCTTTTTAGGTACGTAAGAAACAATAGTATAGTCCTCTTAATAGCCGAAGAGACTTGATATTGCTGGTCGATGTTTCGTATTCACAAACTCAATGGGCAATGCTCTCTTATTTTTCCTGACCGTTCCAACAACCGTCAAATTGTGATTTTTTTTTCAGTTTTTCAATAAGCGACCAGTGCCTGAAATAGGAGCAACTAGTCTCTCAACAACACTACAAGCATCATTTTGCACACAATAAGGCCCAGCTGGTTGCTGTTCAACATAAACCTCCAAATTTTGTATGTACAATGTTTTTGAATCTACCAGCGCGAATATTTCAATTCCATATTTGTTGGGCTTATTTGTGATGTACATTTTGAATCCGCACCGTCCCCTAAAGGCTTCCAATTTTTCATCAATTGTTGTGTACTCGCTAAGCGTGTAGTTTCTTTTATAATTTTTCTCCACGATATCGTATAAGGCTCGTATAGGAGCCAATTTATCGATAACAAGCTCTTCTCTTGTATCTTTATCGTCAAAACGCAAGTATCGTAGCAAAAACAAAAATCGCTCTTTGGACATGGTCAGCCAGAACCTCTCAACGCCGGTACTTTTTCTGTCCCACAGTTCCTCATCGTTGAGGCGACTACTCCATAAGCAACCAGCCACATATAACAAACCCAAGATAGCTTTTATTTCAACGAGATCAGTGGGTTTTACATCCCTGGCCCTTGAAAATCTTTTGTATACAGAATTGATTGTCTTGTTATTATTTTCGACAATACATTCTGAAACTTCAGCAGATGTAGGATGTAGCAACCCCCACTCTTATTGCGCTACAGATTGCGTCTGCAAAATTGAAGCGTTGGGTCTGGGAGACTTGGCGCGAGTACTGAAAGGTTTTAATGTAGCAAGCAAGTAAAATTTTGAATATTAACTATTTGAATGGCTGGGCGCAGCATTTTTTCATTTTACTGATAAAAAAAATACAAAATACCACTGTCAAAATAGAAATGAAAAATTTCTTCTGCGATGCGATCAAGTAAGCAAGAAATCCATAAATTTATAACAATGTATACATATATTTACAAAAATACAAAATGAACCCTGTTAGTTTGTGATAGCGTTCACCTGTTTATTGCTTCGTGTCTCCTATCAGAGATGGAGTTGTCAAAAATTGGCGGCATAGTATTTGAACTGGCTACACTTACAATTTGTATCCTGCGTTTTCTTGAATCTTTTCGATCTCGACTCGATTCCTTTAGAGACTTTCTTGCTCTTACTGACATCTTCTTCCGTTTTCGATTTGGATCCTCTTCACTGGAGCTGGAGGAGGATCTGGATGGACTGCTGTTGATTGTTGGACAAACACCTCCTCGATTTCTTTCCGTGTTTTGACATGACACCACACTATTCACACTGTTCACTACTTCTGATGTAGTCGATAGGACGAGGTTGCGGAATTATACGCGTATTCACAATATAACGATATATTAACGTCTATTCCACTTCAAATCGCAAACGATAATGAATTCATACTACATTTTATATCATATAACATAACGTAATCGGCACTGTTCTAGTCATTCTAGTGAGTAAGGCTTGGATAATATATGTCACGCTGCTCCGTTACTATTTCCATAAGCGGGTATTCCCTTCGAGGCTTGAAACCAAAAAGTTGTTGGATTTTAGTAGGGATGATCTACGATATCTAACAGGCCACCTTACAGGTCACTGTCGTCTGAATTATCACTTATGATGATACTTTGTGCCTGCCCCGCCGTGGACAGAATTAGGTTTTCAGAGTTTGGTAGAATCACACTTTTGCCATCTGATCTGAAAGATCACTCATCATACGAACTTATCGGCTTCGTCAAGAAGCTGGGTTTATTTGGTCGAGTTTGAATAGGTGTGAGCCACAATAAACTCTTGTGGGTTGTTGTGGAGGGTCGAATAGACCCACTCACTTTTGACCTAACCTAACTCCGTATGGTTTGTGGAAAATTACGGAATCATGTTTATTATTATTTTTTATTAGTCAAGTCAAGGTGATTTATTAAATAACTTACCTCCCTTTCAGTGGTGAATTTTATTGACGGGTGAATAGAATTGACATATTCAACAAACTTATCTGATTGCCTATCTGTACCAGTAAAACAGACTAAGATATCATCTACGTATCTGTACCAGTACAAGAAACTGTTAGTTTACTGATCATTATGAATTTCATTATCTATGTTATCCATGAAAATTTTAGCCAGAAAAGGACTTAACGGGGACTAACTTGGAAAATAGCTTTCACACAACTTATTATTTTTGATAATAATAATAATAACAACGATAGATTCAATGGCCCCAGATTACAAAATAGAAATATGAAATAAAATACAAACTTATATAGTAATCCGGCAAAAGGCAGAGTTTGGTCTTGACGGTAAGGTGAGTTATCGAAATGACGCCCTCTTTCACTCAACCTGGAAACAAATGATTTTCAAAAGTTTTCCTAGACCATACAGAGAAACTCAAAACTTTGTGCAAGATACAAAATATATTTAGGAAAGAAAGTTTCTGGCTTTCTACTACTCCATCGTGATACAAAAAATGTGGGAACCTTTCAAAGAAATGAAGGAAACAATCATTTTTAGAAGAAGTAACTCTAAACATAGATGTATAGATCATTCGAAAAAGTAACTTTCAGACACGAAATGGAAGAAAAAGCCCTTCTGAAATAGTTACTTTCATATGAATATTGAATAACACTAAAGAAAAAATTCTTACGGAACAAATACTTTTATATGAACACTGAATCATAGAAAAAACACTTTTTTCAACCCAGTTTGTATTCCAATCATTCCTTATAGACTCAAATAAGACATCATTCACAGGATTTCTACACAATATACTGAATGAACGGTAAAAATTTCACTTACATAGAACTCAGCTATCCTCATTGGTAGACACCGATGTTTCGCCGTAAAACGCTTGCCTTAGGGCTCTTCAGTACCAATCTGGATAATATTATGAGAAAAAGCACACATTTCTTTCATATATTACGATTTTTATGTCACGGAATAAGTTTGATCTACTTATGTCATCGATGATATCGTAATGACATTTATTCACTCATTTGATTAAATCCCAGCCAAGAGGAATATTGTTTAAATTGAAAGGGTTATATTTTTAGGAGTGACTAATTTTTTGGTAAAGATTATAATTATCAAACAGAAAAATACAATATATAAAATATCAGACCATATAAACTAATCTATAAATAATTTGTCAGTTGCAATAAGGACGGTGACTGATTTTTTAAATGCAAATGGAGAAAGAATTCTCATTTCCATAGATACCCATACAATTTCAAACCTTGGCCAAATTGTAAGCAAAAGATGACTTGAAAAGAGAAGTTTTGAAACGAGGAATTGTAAGTTGATTTTAAATACGGATATTTACATTTGTGAGCGAAATCTCACTTTGCTATGAAGATATCGCGTTGTATTAGACAACAAAAATGAAGTGAGCGCCTTTTCCTCATATCTATCCAACCTATTTCAGAAAATGCAGACGAAATGTGACTACGTCGACGAAGACGACATATAATCCTGACACATGAATTTTGTATTATCTGAAGTTAACGACTACCAGTTTGCAATGAAGCGAGCCCATAAATGCAGTCAGCATAATTAAGTTGTGACAGAACAAGGGATTCGCAAAACAGGATCTTACATTTTCTTGTTAATAAATGTATATTAGAGTACATAAGTTCCAAATTACTGAATGCTTTTTTTATAACGAACGAAACGTACTTACTAAATTTTAGCTCGATATCAGGCATGAGCCCAAGATTTCTCTCACAACTGGAAAATATTCATGGCGAATTGTCTAGAAGCAGGGTTACATTTTGTTTGTTTCTTTCTCGTGCTCCTTTGCGTGCAAAAAGCAATGCTTCAAATTTAGCTGGATTTATCGTCGAACAGAATTTCTTAGATAAAGAAGCCAAAGTTTGTAGATCAAAATTCATATGGTCACAGGCAAGACGAATATCACTTTCTTTAAAGGACATGTAAAGTTGTGTGTCGTCCGCGTAATAGTGAACTGAGAAGTGACGTATATGTTTATGAAATTGCGAAGTATAAATAGTATAAAGAAGGGGTCCAAGGATAGATCCTTGGGGC
>WOGR01012249.1:0-10264 GCA_015342045.1 Leptinotarsa lineolata | reverse complement strand
GATGGTGTTATCTCTACGTAGGCCGTTCAGAGCCCTACGTTCTTCATTGCTGATGTTAGATGTTGGAACTGGTTCTCGATCCAGCTGCTCTCTGATTTTTCATCTGAATTCTTCTGCCTCGGTCTGATCAATAAGGGAACTGGTGGATTCCACTGTAGTGATTATCTCCAAAGTAGGCATAGATGTTGGCGCAATGGCAAAATGTAGACCTTTCCTCCTCAACAAAGATTTCTCTATGTCCGTGAGTGGGCGGGAACTCATGTTGACAACATTGGTTTCTTCATAGTTGGCCTGTTTTCGGTCTGCATTTGGGCATTGTTTTTTCACAAACATTCCCCACTTTTTGTTGTGGGTATTCTCCATGTCTTGGCGGATCTTCAAGCACATGCTTTCAATCTTGGCAAAGATTGGTCCATGATCCTCTTCCAAGGTCTCTCTTCTTATCTCTTCAAATCGTTCTGTGGCATCTTGCATCAAAGTTGACCTCTTCCAACGGTGATAAATAATTTGGGACGTTATCAGTGCGCGTTCCAATACCCGTTTGGCTCCCTCTCCTGGAATTGGCGATTCCAGCAGGACACCTTTGGGGATGATGTTGTTGTCTCTCGCTCTGCACAAAAAACTGAGGTGTTTCTTCCTTGGTAAGTTTGAAACAAACAAACACAGAATATTTCTATTATTTTAATTACCAAAGAAAACGATTTTAGATTTATTTGTATTAAGCTTCATATAGTGTTCTTTAGTTGATTTTTCAACCTATTTGAGTTCACCGTTAATAATTTCCATAGCTGCATCCGAGCTCTCCATACTGAAATTCAGATACAACTGTGTATCATCTGCATAAGCCTGCACTTTACAACGTTCCACCTATGAAATACGTACAGTGTATATGATCCACTTACCAAAATCCTTTGGGATTGCCTTATGAAATAATTCCAGATGAAAAAATTTTGATATTGAATATTAAACCCATATTACCTTAATTCAGTATAAAGTATTACCGGACTGTTAATGTCAAATGCTTTGCAGAAGTCGAGTATTACCAAAGCAGTTGATAAATTGGCGTCATTTGCAGATAAGATATCATTAATTACAGCTGCCAGAGCTGTTTTAGTACTTCTACCAGGTCTGAAGCGACATTGTCACTCGTGAAATAAATTACTCCATGTAAAGTACTCATATATTTTGTTGTAATCTTCTGAATATTCTAGAGATAGTGGGTAGCAAACTCATAATTCTCAAATCTGAAAATTCTTTAGAATTGTTTTTCTTTAGAATTGGTATACCAACGGAGTTTTTCCAAAGTATTGGTAAGTATGATCTTTCATTGCAACTATTGATAATGTAAGCTATATATTTATTAACGAATGGGCTACAGAATAGTAAGATTTTTGAGTTTATCTCATATGCACCAAATGCGTTATTCTTGATAGAAGATAGAAGATGTGATGAAACGAAAACAATTTTTAGTTATTCGTTATGAACTGAGTTACTGTAAATATTTATTTTCTCATCACAATCATTAGAAACAGCTTACAACAGAAGAAAAATAATAATTATTCAATGTATCAGAGTTGGCCAAATTGTCAGGAATTGCAGTTTTTCGAGAAAAACAATCACCTAATTTCCTAAGAGTTCTCCAAGAAGTTCTTGAATCACTGTTTTTCAGCACATGATCAAGATACGCTTTTTTATTTCTGGTTACTGAAAGTGTAAAATTTCTGAGTTCTTTATATCTTATAAATTCAGCATCTTTTTTTATTTTTTTTTGTTTTGTAATACTCTATTTCGCACTTTTTTTAAAATTTTCGAACTGTCTGTTAGCCAAGTCACTTATGTTTTAATAATAAGAGCGTTTTATTGAATGCTGAAAGAACAAACTCTTTTAGTAATTCAACTTTTTTTTCAAGGTCATTTTCGGTGATGATGTTATGCCATGGTGAGCCAGATAGATCACCAAGGAGCAAATCATGTTAAATTATTTGAAATAACGGTATTCAGTATATCTAGTTTCACTATATGTTACAGGAACATTATGTTCGAAAAAAGTAAAGTTGTGATCTGATATCACATGTGCGGACAAATTTCAAGATTTCTTGACCAATTCAGTATCAGAAACAAAAATAACGTCAAGTAGTATGCTCGAGAAATGTGTTATCCTGATTACATTATTTATAATTTGTTGCCTTCAATAACTGATACAATTTACTGTAAGATTTTCACCATAATGCTTTCACGAAAACAGCGCCATACACTAGGTTTCTCAACATTATCGCTTGACGAATCTGTGACGAAACACGTGTAGCACGTGTATCTGAAAGAAACTTCTGTACATTGCCTACATATAGCTTGTCAAATCTAGGAAGAGACTTGAGAATTTCTGCTCTCTCTCTTTCTCTGTGTAGTACCGTACTAGAGAAAGAGAGAAACTAATTTCCCCCAAAAATATACCCTTGCCAGCGTAAAAACTTATTCTGAATATGGTGCGTTTGATTTCCAGGAAGCCTCTAAAGCGGAACAGCAGGTTACTGAAGAAGCAGTTGACAAACCTGACGTTCCCAGAGCTGTGAAGAAATGGCCACAGGAGCCGCTGAAGTTGGGACAAGTATCAGGAGTTTCGGTGAACTCCGCTCTACAACCAGTAATTTTTCATCGAGCTGAGAGAGTGTGGGATCAAAAGTAAGTTTTCAAAATTTTCATTGAATTGAAAAACGTACACAAAAATACATGTAAGCATTCAACTTCCTGAATGTGATACGTAACTTAATTATTCAGTGCCACTTATTCTTTTTGAAATACTGGGTCGGATATTTTTTTCAAATTTGTAAATTATTTTAAGTAATGAACTGTGAAATGGGAAAAATTATCAAGTCACCGTCAGATGGATAATTGAAAAGCATATTTTTATTTATTCAAGCATTGAACTTTCCAAATGTGATGGATGACTCAATTATTCTGTGTCTCTAGTATACAAATTCAAAAAACACTATATTGTGATATTTTCACTAAACAGTTTCACAAAAACGAAACACGTATTTCGCCATACAATGGCTTCTTCGGACGTGTCTTTACCAACTAAATTCTTCATATTCTTACTATTTTACTTTTTGTCTCTCTCAAAATCATTTCCATTTCAAAGAAAAATTTTATTCATGCAGTGAAGGACCAATGGGTAACTCTTTGAGTCCTTTGCTGGCTGAAATTTTCATATATAACATAGAGAATGAAATCCATAATAATCGGTTAACTAACAATTTCTTGTTCTGGTACAGATACCTTAGTTAATTCCATTCACCCGTCATTAAACTTTACCACTGAAAGGTGGGTGAATAATTCAATAAATTACCTTGACTTGACTATTACGAAAATTAATAATAAACATGATTTTGCAAATTTCCACAAACCATCTTATATGGACATTGTTCTTCCACACACCCTTACCAGCATAAAGTAGCTGCATTTAATAGTATGCTTCACAGACTATCGAATATTCCAACTATCGGAGAGTAATTTCCAGAGAGAGCTGAGTTTCATCAAACAAGTCGCAATCAACAACGGTTATAAGGTAGATATTATCAACTTCATTCTTTCCAAAAAACTACAAAAGCAAGCCATGGACCAGGTCAACCCAAATTCAAGATACGATAACGTAAGCTATAGGACATTGTCATATTTAGGTGAACCCACTATAATTATCGCCCGTTTTTTTAAAAAAAGAATGCGCACACGTAGCTTACAGAACGAATAACATTCTAAGTAAATTTGTTGAGAACAAAAAAGAAAAAACTTCGGTGTTGGATAGATAGGGAGTATATAAGATGCCTTGTGACTCTTGTCCAAAACTGTATATTGGCCAAACAGGGAGAACTTTTTCCCAAAGAATATAAAAACATAGGAGTAATTTCTTGAACAGAAAGACCAGTTACACATTTGCAAACCACCTTTTAACAGAAATACATGAGTTGAACCGTGAATGCGACGTGTTACATTGGAAAAAAATGTTTGAAACTCAATCTTCTAGAATTAAATAGATTTAAGAATTCGGGTAATTCACTGAATAATCAAATAGAGTTAAATAAATCCCCGTTACTGAATATATTTTCAAATATGGAAACTGGTACATGAGCTGAGCTCAGGTCATTTAATTCATTACAAATTCAAGTACAGACAAAATGTAAAATTAGATACAGTTAGATAATGTCTTCTTGGTAAAAAAATCAAAAAAACTGGAATAAATGGAAACTTATCCAAGAACGAGTACTGACCTGCTCAATGGAATTATCGAAGCCAAAACTCAAATCATTTACGAGAGAGAGAGAGAGAGAAAGAGTGGCAGTAGAGATGCAACAGAAGAATATATTACCAGAGATATGAAAAAAATCGGGTATGAACCTGAAGCTAAATACAGAAAAATGCCCAATTTGAAGCGTACAGAGCCTATTGCTAATTTGTTACCACACCATATTACTGAATATTCCATTCATACATTTCATAAAACGAAATTGGGTATTGTAAATTCAAAAACTAACATCATTTGCCTTGATAATCCCAATATTGAAACTAAAGCAATGATCGTGAATTCTAAGAAAAAACAAGATGCCAGTAAAACGAAGAAAGACAGGAAAGGAAAACTAAATATTTCAGAGTTGAATAGAATAATGGGGAACAAATGAAATCATGCGAGAATTAAGATAAAAAAAACAAATCTTATAGAACAGAGTGCAGCTATGAATAATGTAATATTCATAGCTGCTCTCTGTAAATACTGAGCCAACCAATTTTTCTCAGCGGCTCGGATATGTGATCGCGAATTCTCAAATCAAACGCACACATGATTCTATTTGAATAGATTAGTTTCAAGATGCGACTGATGTGGCTATTGAAATTGAATTTAAACCAAGATTTCTCGAGTTGTTGGACATACCAATGGTATTTCCTCCGATATGGATGTCCAAGGAGTTGTGACATCGATTGCGTAGGTACTTCTCTACTACCAAACAATATCCCAATGGATATAAAAGGGTTGATGTAGAAACAGAATTTGGAAGATACGATGATGATGAATTCAATATCCAAATTCAGTTTGGAGTTTGTTTAAAGGAGATCTTTTTCTGAAAATGAAATATAAATCTGCGTATTGCTGGCAGAAGCTCAACTTGATACAATTTTGGAACTCGTGTTTATAAATGATGAATATCATAGGTTCCAAAATAGAACCTAGTGGGACTCCATTCTTCGTGTGCAAAAAGTTAGAGCAATTCCCTACCACCAAAATTGCCTGCGTGCGATTTTTCAAATAAACCTGAAGTAATTCGACTGAATCCTTTGTGAAGCCAATATATTGTAGGACAGATAGCAAGTATTAAATTGTGTTTAATGCGATCAAAGGCTTTCCTAGGCATTATCAATTGTTTTTTTCAATCGCCCTAAAGATGTCATCGGTAATATTCAAAAAGGCAGTGACATAGCTATATTATGATCAGGATGCCGACTTATACTTGGGATTAATACTATTGAAGTCTAGGTGAGACTGATTTTGGGAAAATGATATCTTCTCGAACACTCCAGATAATGAGCAGAGTGTACTTATTGGAAGAAGAGATTTAAGAGATTTGAAATCAGTTGGATTGCTTGTTGTATGTAAAGCAATGATAAATTATTATTTTCAGATTTGAGGAAAGACATGATTACTAATACAAAAATTCAATATATAGTATATATCTACAATCTCGGAGATGAACTGACAATTGTACTTGAAAAATAAATGTCTATGCGACCTACGTAAATCCCAAAGAATGATGATGCTATATAAAAATTATTATTTCTCCAAAATGATATAATTCAAAAAAATTGTTGACTTCTTCAGTAGTAATTATCTTCTTACAATACTATCAATTCGAAAAATCTGAAGCATTACTGTTAAATATATCGTTATCACCGGCACATTATATTTACTGATCATTTCTTGAAATATTTTTCGTCTATTGTTTTCAATCAATATTTTTTTTATAATATCCTCTCTGTCATATACAAAATAATGACAAAAAATTAATGAAGAGAAAATTTTCTGTGAGAAATAAGAAACTTACCATCTTAGAAATAGATTCATCAAAATATCAAAGTGTTTCTGATGAATACATTCTACTGATCCTATTTTTAATTTTGCAGCACTTTCAATAATTCGAACCATTACCAAAATATTCATTTGGGACCTATCAAGGAACACACCGTTCTTACTTTAGACCCACAAACTGGAAAAGTGCTGGGAAAATGGGGAGCAGATCTTTTCTATATGCCGCATGGATTGACAGTGGATAGACACGACAACCTGTGGGTCACAGATGTAGCCCTACACCAAGCATTCAAGGTACTATTTACATTAAGAATCTAATAATTCAGCTGATGATTAGGTAATCAACTCTTTTCCCAATATTTGACTGAAGTAGTAAAGGCATCATTAATAATTATTCGCATTTCGGACACATGTACTTAACTGTGTGGTATGCTCATTTTAGAAGATGTAAGATACTAGCAAAAATCATGTGTTATCATTCGAGGTAATAAAGTACCTCATTAAAGCACTATCGAATCGAGTCGAATCCTGGCGTCATCCTCTTTTCCAGCGTAAATTTAAAATATCTCCGGTATACCTGATTAGATCAGCTACGTTGTGCAGATAAGTGATACCTCAAAAAGTGCTTTTGATAGAAACGATATTTGAAAGTTAAAACAATTTTTGGTGTTCAATTAAAATTGAATATATTAATTATTAATGTTTGAGATGAATACTACATTTTTTACTTTTTAACCGACTCAATTATGTACGCCTATCGATCAGCCAATTGAAAATGCTTTATCATTTTGCTGCTCAAGGAACTGCACTATAGTTACTTTAATTTTTTGCAATCAAAGATGTATGTTGCTGTATTTTCAATAGATTTCATATCATTAAGGCCCTTCGAAAATTTAAATGGTCTCCTTAATCCATCCAAATACAATATTCAGCAGATGGTCTGATTTTGTTTCCATCATAAGTATATAACTAATTCTAAATGAGGAAAAGAGAAGTTTCTTCTGTGTCACGATTGATTTCTAAGCCTAATTTTAGAATTTTCCTGTAAACCAGAACTTCGATAGTGAAATACACTGTGAAACTCGAATAATGTACTTCAATGAGCACTTCAAAAAAATTCATCAATATATTTTTTTCAGTTCAAACCTGGAGAATTACAACCAACTTTGACATTTGGTGAGCGTTTTCGTCCAGGGCCGGACCCCAAGCATTTGTGCATGCCCACTTCCATTGCCGTGGCAACCACTGGAGAAATCTTTCTAGCTGATGGATACTGTAATAGCCGAATTCTCAAATATAATGCTCTCGGAGTTCTTCTCAGAGTTATTCCTGGTCCTTCGGGTAATGATCAACTTCATCGACGTAATGGTCGAAATAAGTTTATTTAATTGAAATAATAGGATATAAAAATAAAAAAATAAAATAATATTCAAGAGGTGATGGCACATTTGAAAAAAATATTTTAGTCGAATTGAAAGTTATTAGTGAATGCGAAATCGCTAGTATTGAGGGGCGTTTGCAATTAATTCATTGCTATGATCTTACGATTTCGTAAATTAGTCATCGTGTATTCCTCTCCTACCCGACTATTTCTTATTTTATTCATCACAACAAATATATTTCCATACCACTAAAAGTAATATTCCGAAAAGAAATTATAATTTTTTGTGTCATCGGCATCCACTACATTGGTCATTAGCCTCGTGTCCTGGGTAGGCAATGTTAATGTCTCCCCACCACCTATGAAGCATCGTGGCTATTCGCATTCCGTCAGCCATGTAACGTTGCAGAATCGTTCCAGCTTCAACTAGATAAATTCTCTCGACAAAAATATCTGGTTGAGGTTGGGATCGAACTCACGACCTTTCGGTCGTGAGTCGGGCTCACTACCACTGTACCGTAAGTGGAAATGTTTTTAAAAAAATCTGTTGAAATTTGTTTTGTCGTTAACCGCCACCTACGACCGACATCTCTCAAAAAGGGTTGGAATATGGTTATACATTTCGATATCAAAGTATAGAGAAACCCCTGCGTGTTCTGTTGTACTTATAGTTGGGTAGAATGGCGGATTGATTCTGGGTTGGATAAGTAGGTATATATATTTTCTGGACATAATAAAAACAAAAATCCTCGTTTACTATCAATTAGAAGTAAGCGTAGTAAATTGTTTTAGCAACTTTCTCTTTCGTATTTATTCTGATAGTTCTAATAGTAAAAGTTGCTCCTCTGAGTTTTTAAGTTGACAGTTTATTATGCATGTGTTAACCAATTCAGTTCGCTATCTATGATAAGACCTAATAATTTTTAAAAATATATCGTATTTGTAGTTCCTTTATCAACCATTATTCTTATATCTTCATGTCTTCAATAGGGATTAAATTAAATGCTTTGAGTTGACTCACGTTCGGAAAGAGTTTTTTGGCTATTAACCACTCAAGGATGCCATTTACAATAGCTTGTGAGAGGGTACGTAGCAAAAATAAATTTTTATGATGGACAATGAGGGATCATCAACAAAAATGGAAAATGTGCTTCTGGAAAAATTGACAATATTGGATGACATGGATAAGAAATAGTATGATGGGACCAAGTGTGAATCCTTGCGGATCACCTTTTATGGTTATCGCTTTTTTCGACAAAGAGTTTGTTATCTCTTCATCAACTATTGACTCAATTCTCATACACATTATTTCATTTGGAAGATAACATTCAAACCATTTCTTGGAGATATCACATATGCCGTAGTACGCAAGCTTGTTCAGAAGTATATCATGGTTAACGCAATGAAAAGCCTTGGAAATCCCACAAAAAATGCCCAAGGGGTGGTCATTGTTTTCAATATCTCTGATGAAATGTTCTAATAATGTACTTTTGCGTCAATTGAATTCAAATTTTCTTGGAATCCAAATTGCGAATCTGTTAGAATTTTCTTTTTTTTCCTTCAGAGAATGTCGTCAATCATTAATTAATATTTCACTCTAAAGGAAAAACTGGGTGATAGGGAAACGCCTCTATAATTATTCATTTCTTATTCAATTTATTTTTTGTGAATTGATATGACAATGGAAGTTTCAAAATCAACTGAAAATATTACAATGGACATAGATTTATTAATAAACAAATGCAAGTTCAGAACTTCCGTGATATTATCTGAATAAGTATGAAATTATAATTCTGATTTTTCGTGAATATCGTATAACGTGTATATCAATACATATCAAGTAAACACAAAAGAGGATTAGCAGATATGGGATCTTTTTCTATCAGACTCTCATTTTAATTTATCATCAATCATTATCCACTCCTCTTTCAAGTGAAAATAATTTCGATTTTCCCTGAAAACATTCAATGTGTATGTAAAACGTATTTTTTATTTTCTAGAATTTCTAACGTTGCAAATTCCTCATGCATTGGCCCTTATAGAACCGATGGATAGATTGTGCATTGCTGACCGAGAAAACAAAAGGGTGACTTGCCCCAGAGCTGGTTTGTACACTATTCAAGGCAAGAAAGAACCTGCCCTAACTATAACTCAACCTGATATGGGCAGAGTGTTTGGTGTGGCCGCTAAAGGTAAGAAATCGACTCAATTTCTTATCAATCAGACAGTCGTGATATAGAATATCAATTATTTTGTGATATTTTCAATTTATAACATTTCGAGGTCGGAAAAAAGTATTATATGAAGAGAACAGTGGTGTGGGCATACTTGAAGGAATTACTTCTGTGAAGAATCCTGCACTGACACCTGTCGGATATAATCCAACGCCCTTCGTGGTATTAGCCAGGCGAGTAGTTTTCTGATAGGTGTCAGTCCATAAACCTACTGTATAGGTGATATGAGACTGTCCTGAATGAATTGTTCATTTAGATAATTTGATTTAAAGCCAGACTTCAAGTATGCCCACTTACTATAGGAACGAAATTTTTTTTGTCCTTATGCGAGGTCTTGGGCTATGTGGATATGCAGTTGGCTAGTACATCAACAGGCGAATGGGGCGACGTTGTTGGACGTTCGCTTCTGCCTAGTTCGAGGAATGATGCTCTGAAAGGAAATCTATTTTTAATTATTGGAAATCATCGACTTTAGGTTGTTTATAGACACTACCTCGCACTGACGGGTGGCCAAACAGCCCGAAACCGGTCTGCAAGTGTGTTCCAATAAGTAAAAATCGATTCCGGAACTTGTAT
>WOGR01012248.1:0-10265 GCA_015342045.1 Leptinotarsa lineolata | reverse complement strand
TAGGATTCTGTTAGAGACGAAAAGAGGCCGACAAGAGTCTCTAGGCTTGGCTTTACATATGTATCGTATTGCACGTTTTTATATCAGTAATACTGATTGAAGGCATGTGGTAGAACACACACCCCAAAAGCAAATACCATAACGAAGATGGGATTCAAAGAGAGAATGATAAGCCATTCTAGCTACTGCAGATCCGAGCTCTAATGCAGCTACTCGTATTACATAACATCCCGAGGAAATAATTTCAAACTATCTACATGTTTGTGGAATTTTAAATTATTGTCAATGAACATGCCAAGGTATTTAGTAGTTGTTGCATTGTCAATTTGAGTATTATTTTGATGTACAGCTGGAATCTGGCAACAATAGGTCACTACTTTTGTTTTTGATAAATTCAAGCTCAAGAGATTTAGGTCAAACCAGTCTTTCACTTTCGTGATGTCCCTCTCAATGACTTCATACAACGTATGATTGTTAGAGGCATGCCATAAAATTGTGGTATCATCAGCAAATAAAGTAAATTTACCTTAGATGTTGATAGACGATAGGTCATTGATGAAAATTAAGAATAAAAGTGGGCCTAGAACTGAATCTTGTGACACCCCGCAAGTAATTTCACCTGTGGAAATATCTTCATCAGTAATGTAATGGATGAAAATACCCAACTTTCAAAGTATTTTGTAATTTCAGTATGCGCTAAAGTAACTTCCTTTATAAGTGTCAGAATGTCCCCATTCTCTCTGTGATGTACCCAAAAATTTACAATTCAGAAATTTTTCAATTATACATTGATTTTATACTAAGATATAGATTTTAAAAAAATGTTCGTGCTCAAAAAACTGTTAGTTTTGGAGATATTACCTATTTCAAATGAGCAACTTTTCTACATAGCACCTCTTTTCTCGAAACAAGCTATTCATCAAAACACAGCATTCTCCAGGTATATTTGAATATCTGCTTTACGTATTCAAATGCAGGATATTTGTATAGAACTTAGCAAATGCCTACGTACCAACTAACATACTCGTAGATGAAAATTTTAGAACAAAATTCTAACCAGATCGTGAGATACAAACGTATAAGAAAAGAAATGTTTCGAAATAATATTACTTGATTTTTCGAGTGTATGGCAATGATACAAAAATAACTGAAAAAATCGTATTTGAAACAATTTTATTAGCCAATCCACCAAGCCAAATGAACATTTCGAAACTGTTTACTAGAAATTAGTCAACAAATCAGGAGTTGGATATATTTGATTTTAATGATGATATTAATGACAATTTGGACTGTTTGGTCCAGAAATTCTCCATAATAACTGTTGAAACTGTTGAAAATAGTGATTTCAATAACAAACAAGAAAAAATATATATTTTGGAAAAAGTCATCATTCCTATTTGAGTTCGTGCATGCAACATGAAAACGGCGATAGCATACAACGTTGTGAGGTTTTCATTTCAAATTCATACATCGGGAAAATTTCTGAAAAAAAGACGAAAGTAATCAAATACGTCAATGAAAGTTCTTCACAAAGATATTGTAACGAATCTGAAGCCGCCCCTGACTGGTTGCATTGATACGCCAACCAACTCATCGAACAAACACGTGAACTCACCTCGAAAGAATGTAGCATGGAATTGCTGGTAACATTCTAGACGGGTACCGACCGATTACAGAATTCTCGAAAGGACCTTTACCGATACAAGCCCGTCTTTCCGACTAAAGAGGGCAGTTGAGAAAGTGAATCAAGTGGTTAACAAGAAATTCGAATGGTTTAAATAAATTAAGTTGCTAAGTGTTGTAATTAATAAATTAGTTTGTGATATTGAAATATTGTTGGGAATGAATTTATTTAAAACAAGTTAATTCATTAGTTTGTCACAATATGTAGATTATGCACAGATGTTTCTTTCAGATACAATTTGGAATAGAAGATCCATTTGTGATAACTACTTTCAAATTTACTAACAGTGAATTACACAGTTTTTCCAATTCAAGTAGAGGTTTTCATTTGTTTTCGAACTTACAGTCTTGTTTTGTGTATGTATGCCTGTTTCCGCTAAGTTGTTCGGGAAGAATACATTGAATTGAAAATTTTTGTTGGTAGAGCCCACTAGAATTAATACATTTTGAAATGTTGGTACTGAATATTTAGTTTTTCTATGAACAAATTGAACACCATTTCTTCCAATCCTATTATACAAATTTCTCCTTCATGTTTATTTCAGTACTTGAACAAAATACTTCATTAGGGCGTACAAAAACAAATTTGTGCCTTTAATGAAGATATCACACTTTCTGGATATTTGCTAAAGCCCAGCAAGTTGTCAATAAAACTCAATTTCACTTCCCAACGAGTACATTCAGCATACTCCAGCGGAACAAACAAGTTAAATGCATATCCCCAACCGTTGAATACGTACGTAGGAATAAATAAAACATGTTAAATTCACCCCTGTGGAATCGAACGTGATAAAAAAGAGGAAAAACAAAATTTCAATTCAGTGAATGAATCTAAAAGCCGATGCGCTGCTAGATATAACCTAGTGCCCTATGACATTCTTCTTCCGCATACACATTTCAATTAGAATAGTTACAGACTTTTCAGCAATTTCTGGGTTCGAACAACGTTTTCTCTTAATAATTCGTACCTCAATGTCTATCCTTGATGCGAAATAAAGAATGAGTTGAGTTGACTGGGTGCGTGCCATATTCAAATGGTTTTTAAACCATACAATAATGAAACTAGCAAAGGAAAGTAGAAGCAGAGAAAGTACTTGGATGTTTTAATTTGGAACAGACCACCGAAGAAAAAGAAGACCAAAGACAGTGGAGAATTTTCACAACATAAGTTCATTGACATCAACCTTACGAACACCAGTTCAACAAAACAGGAAACTTGTCTATTGGAAAAATGTCTCAATTACAATATTGAACCCAACACAAATTCAACAAATTTAGAAGTTTTGGAAATCGATACAGATATTTCGTTGATGGGGACATGTACCGCCAATAAATATATTGCTGCAGAAATTTTAAAATCTGAAAATATGCATAAAGGTAGGTTCAATCTGGAATTGAAAGTCCATAAAAGAGAAATTGGCAGCAAATAGAATTGTTTTCAGGTGAGCTGATAAAGGCAAAACGGTCATAGCCATGAACAAAGAATAATACGTAGAGAAGACTAGATTTTCTGAATGCTGGCATGTACGATAGTCTCAGAAACGACCTCACCTATTTATATAAGAGAGAAGTCAAGGAAACTTTGAAAACTATTCAGTGTGTCATGTATGAAACAGAAAAATATAGATCGTTAGTCATGAACCCTTAACCACCTAAACTTTATTTGATGATTAAATTACACAAAGATAACTACCCGAATAGACCGGTAGTTTCTTTTTGATGAGAAAATAGAATCTGTCAATATCGCAAGGTATCTCAAAAAGACGTCATCAAGACTTGCTTTTATCAATAAGGCTCCAGAAGAAACGTGGGAAGAAGAAAAACTGGACATAAGCCCTTTTTGGATGTGAAAAAATTACTCACTCAATAGATGTGAGGAAAACTACAGAAAAATGGAAGTTAAACTTGGATCTAATTCATTGCTAATAAAAGTTTAAAAAAATTCACTCGGAAAATTATTAAGCAAGCAGTGGATATGCGAAAGTAGTAACGAAGAAAACATGCAAAGAGATGTGGAAAACCTAAATAAAAATGAACTAGAAAAAAAGGTGAGGAAAGCTTCAATATTTTAATGTTATTTTAATGAATTTGAACGTCTGATAATCTAAAATCATTATTCAGATCCTTAAACTTTGAAAGAACCTTCAGAAAAAAAATTTGCTGATGAATGGACTACCGGAAGATACAAAAGCTATAAAAAGCAAATGGATTTCCAAATTGAGAAATGTATCGAGAAACAAAGTTGAGTCCTGTGGAATTGACAAAAGCTTGCATATAACAAATAAAATAAGTGAAAGATTTGTTTTATTTTAAACGGTTTTATTGAAAAATAAAAGATAATAATGAGGTGGATAATTTCATGTGATACCCATATTGAGGTAGTTGTGAAAAAATATGCAATCCACCATTTTGTAGCTACGGCCATTCTGAATTTACATATTTTTCAAAGTGTGCCACTATTCTACTAGTCAAGCCCTGTCATTTGATACCCATATTGGGGTAGTTGTGCCATTTTGTAGCTGCGACCAACTTGAATTTTCAGCTTTTTCAAAGTGTACTACTATTCAATAAGATGAATGAAAACATATATTTTTTTAATTTTCACTACGTTTATTTATTCCTACGACTAGTTTTGGAGTTTAGCCCATTATCAAGTAAAACTAAGAGTTAGTTAGCAGAACAGTTAGTAAAACAGTTAGTCAGTAAAACTAACTAACAGTTAGTTAGTTAGTTTTACTTGATAATGGGCTAAACCCCGGAACCGGTCGTAAAAATAAATAAACGTAGTGGAAATTAGACAAAAAAGTGTTTTCATTCATCTTATTAAAGTGATCTTGAATTTCCACAAAATAAAAAAGTCATCAATAACACTTATTGTACTACATTTCTACTGGTCAAGCCCTGTCTTTTGATAACCATATGGAGGTTATCAAAAGAGGTTATTGTGAAAAAATATTTAATCCGCCATTTTGTAGCTGCGGCCATCTTGTATTTCCAATGATACAGAATTTATCGAATTATATTGTTATCAAAACTAAATATTTGTACCAAATATCAGATCAAGCGGTCAAGAGGAAGGGGGGGGTCGAACTTTGACCCAAAACAACATATTCGCAGATTCACCAAAAATCTACCATTGAATTATTCAAACCACATGATGACAATTTCGATTTTACGGAATTTTGAAAACGAAATATATTTTTCGTTAATTAAACTATCATTTTCTTTTAAAATATTCTGATTTATTCTAGAATGAGTTCTGGAGAGGAGATGAATTCGTGCCTTTTTTTCCTTCACCAAACCAGCTTTCACGTTATCTCGATATCTCTATAACGTGATGATCATTGTAACTCTACAACGCGGTTTAACTTCAAAGCATTTCGCGGCCTTTGACGATCTTCACTCCTAAATGATGTTCCCCTGTTCAGACGACCCAGGATACTACTAATGTGAGATTAATTACACGTACCTCAAGTTCGTTGGATTCGCCAATTAAAATCGAGATAGAATTTCCACAAGAATGAAACACAAACATGCCGTTATGGGGAGTTTTGCAACTCCTGAGTAATCATGCTGAACTAAAGACTAACAGAACTAGTTTGCATCAAAGTTTTTTTGGTGAAATTACATAATTAAACATTTCACACAGTTTTCATATACTTATAAAGACAAAAAATAAGTTGTTTACTTTTTTCTCAACACCATTTATTTATTTGAAATGAGTTGTGAGAGAAAAACTAAAAATAATAGTTCCAAATGGTCTTCAAAAAACATCAGAAAACCATTCCTCACTCAAATATTCTAGCACTCTAGAAAAGTGTAGAGAGGAGGTTTGGAAATTTTTTACACATATAGGACCAATCATAACTACAGCTGAATACCTGAATGAAAACTCTTACCACCAGCCACAACAAACGAGAGGAGTAATTAAAATGTTACGTTGGTTGCAATAGAAGCAATAGAAATTCAGAAATAGCACTGGGATAGTGTTAATGGAAAGAAAGAAGCGATGAACATTATTAAAATTTGGCTACCTGTCTTTGATTGTTCACAAACAAGTCATTCAATCTAATTAAGAGAAACGAAGTCACACCCACCAATAATAATATAAAATCGAAGACAAATTCCAGTATTGTAGTTTCTGCATTGAGAGCAACTCGACCACTTTGACAGTTACCTCAGCGCCTTTGATGAAGTGTGCCGCAGTAGTAGACGAAACGTCAGGCATTAAAACCTGCAGACCCCGGTCAACAAACCCAGAAAATAGCTTTGACACAGTTATTATCGACAAAAGTTTGCACTTTCTGCCTTTCTATTCCAGATAACAAGCACTATCGAAGCATATATAAAAATTTCACGAAATTAGATTCGTCGTTTCACAAACTTTCTGTTGCTCGTTGAAAGTATAATATCAGACACAATAAACGACCTCGAGAGTATATTTTATCATTTGTTTTTTTCACCTTGACTGTTAGTCGACTATTCAGTTTCCCTTCATCTCTCGGGAAAACAACCTAACCTCGTTATTCAACATGTATACATGAATATTTTTGTAAGAAAACGCGACTGGTGAGTTTGTAGCATTTATTTTACATTGAGCGAGCCCGAATTTGCCATGACTCTGTTATAAAACCGAACTCCGCAAGTTTATTATTATTCATCAGATACAGACCTTTGAATGCTCTCAACTTCTACTAGTTAAATAAGTACTCGTTATTTTATGGAGGGATCTCTGAATTTGAAAATGAAACACACATGGAAGAATATTACTTAACTAAAAGATCGTAACAGTAGTAGTAATAGTAGGTGTCTAGTCGCGTCAAGTAAGACGAGTGACTTGGGTGCCGGGTCTGCGGTCTCATGTCAAGGCACGATAGATTTCAACTATGGAATCCTATTCCATTGTTCAGTCGTTTACGTACTCTGTTATATTCGAACAATGTGTCTTATATAATTCAAATAAATGTTGAAATTTCTCGAAATTCAGGTAGTAAAATTGATTCGATTTGAGATTTGATATTTTATTCTTATATCGATGCAATCAGCTGAGAATATTTCAGGAAATAATCTTCACGAATATCATTTGACCCAAAAATGTTTTCAGATAAATCAGACCAATGGCATGGCAGAACGATCTGTGTATATTGAAAATAAAATAAGAAAAATGAATTTTGATGATGAACGGTTTTATTGAAAAAATATAATAATGATGTAGATAATGTACTGAAAACTCAAGAATGATTCGGAAGGTCCTAGGTAGTAGTCATCACACCACTCTCCTCAGCAATCTACGGTATTGATTAGATTGAAAAATAATAATAAAATCGTTAGCATAGCGTAACCTGAGTGAATATGTGAATTCTACGCAAAACGATTTTATTATTTTTTATCTGTTGAATACTGTAAATTGCTGAGGAAACTGATGTGATGGCTGCTACCTAGGACCTTCCGAATTATTTTTTAGCTCATAGTAAATGAGCTATTATCAATATTATCTTTATTTTTTCAATAATACCGTTCATCATAAAACATGTTCAAGTTTTCAGTTTTAAATTTTTATCCACTCTAATGCCACACAGTTCTCGGCAAGTTTCAACTTTATACCTCAACTTGGGTGGTGTATCGCTAACGATGTATCATTTTTAGCCATCCCAACGACACACAGTTCTCGATACGATACAAAATCTTGACTTGGGTGGGAGATACATGATTGTATCCTGATTCTAAGTTGACAAAGTTCTTTGTATAGATTATATTGGATTTGCATCTTTTTCGCAATGTAGTACTACAGTACTAGTCAAGCCTTGTCATTTGATACCCATATTGAGGTCGTTGTGAAAAAAGATGTATTTCGCCATTCTGAAGCTGCGGCCATCTTGAATTTGCATATTTTTCGAAGTGAACTACTATTCTACCAGTCAAGACCTGTCATTTGATACCCATATTGAGATAGTTGTGAAAAAATATGTAATCCGCCATTTTGTAGCTGCGGCCATCTTGGATTTACAATAATACATAATTTATTAAATTGTATTGTCATCAAAACTGAATGTGTTTACCAAATATCAGATCAGTTTGTCAATAGGAATTACTAAATTAGATCCAAACAAATAAACAAACAAACAAACAGGGTAAAGCTAAATAAAATCGTTCAATTAAAGATATTTTGTACAAGTCGACTAAGTTAACATCTGATCTACTGGAATAGAGATACACCTACAACGGGGTTAGTAAAATTGCCAGCCGAATACCTTTCCGCAGGAATTCGAAAACATTTATTCCAATATTAGATAATTTGAACCAAAATGTCATCAATTCCAAAGTTGCACTAGAGAATAAAATAAAAAAAGATTATGTTTATTATGATCGACAAACTAGAGAGAGAAGTGATATTTAGAGTTGGTTAATTTGTTCTATAGAGACAGAGCAATCAGTGGCATTGTGCACCTATTAAAGTATAACATTTGTCTCCAAGTTCTTACTATATTGAAACTCAATATTGTAGTATCCTTAGAACAATTTTTTATTTAAAAAATATACATAGAAAGTAACAATGTGAGCAACCAAGTTTTCATTTCTAACAGCTAAAGCCTAGCAAAGTGCAAATTCAAATATTTAAACTGATTTACTCCCGATAAGGATGAAAAATGAAAATGACATGAAAAAAAATAGGTGGTAGACGAACAGATATGACCCAGAAAATATCAAATAGCAATAAAAGTAATAAGTTCTGTACCAATAAACTCATGAAGCAGGATTGTTGGTTGAGTAAATTAATCATTTCTGCAGCTTGCGATGGCTTCATTTCATCGATTCCAATTCAATTGCTGACACGTCAATATCCCTTTCAGATATCTCCGCATTTGCAAATCAAAGTGCTCTCAAGAAGATATGAGACGTCTAGGTAATGTAACTTTAATTACAAATTTCCGTGTACTTATTTTGCCCTAGTTAGAAAGAAAATAAGTGCTTTTTTGTGACCTAGCTTTAAATTTACGTATTGTGTTCACACGAAACTGAGTTTCTCCTTCACTAATGATATTTGGATATTAGTGAACAAACTTTTGGATTAACTTCTCAAGTGTTATTTTGGTCGAAATAATTTCCTTCTAAATTTACATTTATTCACTGAAAACATCACCAGTAGACTTAGCATAAATGACATAATTTTGATGACTAGGCCAAGGACAGATACATACTCGTATACCAAAAAATAAATATTTTGAATGACAATTGTTAACTTTCATCTCTTTAAAATTCCCAAGAAAGTGGGAACTGGAAAGTACCTGGCTGAAAATCCCGATTTTTTTGGCAAGCAGATGTTGCAGCAATTAAAATACCTACAATATGAACTGCGAAACAATACTGATTCTTCAAACATATTGAAGCATATTGAGAGCAACTGTCAGCAGTAATTATTTATTCTGATTCAAATCCTTTTTCTGATAATTATTAAACTTTTCGAGTTGACTGTTGATTGGGTTGAAACAGGGTTTTTCAAAATTAGGTACACGATAAAGTTTATGTAATGATGGCGGCTAAGATGCCTGGTACGTGCGACAAGCGTTATCTAGTGATTTTGAAGGGAAATCGTTTCAAATGTGAATCAGTGGTTAAAAACAGGTTCTTCACGCGAAAAATATCCCGAAAATCAATATTTGTCCACCAGTTCACAAAATATACAAACTACGTCGAATCCTATTACGTCTACTTCAGATGAAAGTTCAATTTCATATAATAATTTTGAGAAAACGAGCGAATGACAAAAACACATTTCATGAGCAAAAAAAAAGTTGATGAAAACTATTTGAAAATTGTATTATATGCAAAGAAGAATCTCAATACCTAGAGCCAGAGTGTGTGCTATGTTCAGAAGTACTCGTAAATAGCGCGATGAAACCATGAAACCGTGACAGCGGACATTAGCAGAGTTAACTGTTTGAGTACCTACTTATATTTTTTAATATATATACAAACTCACGATCCATGCCAATACCGACACAGCCATCAAAACAAAAATAAATATCGAGTAAAAATTGACGAAATGAGAAAAATGCAATGTAACAAAAAATACCAAAATCTGATTCACATAATTATCAAATGACAATTATGTCATCCAACTATAGCCCCTAGGTACGTATCATAAAGGTTATTATGAATCAAACATTAACAAAATCTTATTGTAGTCTAAGTAGGGGTTCTGTATTATAGTTCAAATTACATTTTTTGACATATTTACTTGCTCTGCCGTTCTTTCGGTTTGACCGGAAATGACCCCCACTTTCGATTTTTAAATAATAGGGTCGAGTTGAAAAACAGCTTAAGCTGACACTTCGCCCATTCGTCATAAAGTTATCTTCAAATAATGTTAAAACAAATTAGAAATCCTTTATCCCTTGTGATGAATAAAGTCAATTATTATTATTATTTTCATTATTATTATTACTTCCTATATATTTTTACTCATTTCGATCAACAATTACATTCTGATCCAATAATACTCCACTTGTCAATATTTGACAAATGAAATCATTTTTATTTTTTGATCTAGAATGCTATGGATCGTGTAAATCGCTTCATTC
>WOGR01012247.1:0-10266 GCA_015342045.1 Leptinotarsa lineolata | reverse complement strand
GACATGTCTTATATCATGTAAATGATCGAAAAGACGAATAAAGTTATTATTATTATTATTATTATTATAGATCATTTTTTGAGGTTAGGAATCGGTGTGATCCATCTCTTGAAAACGCCTAGTTGGTTGGCGAAACTCGCGTCGCTTTTAATGATAACTGAAAAGCTTTTCTCCGAACAAATTGAATTCTGAAAACATTTACTTTTCAATTTGAATAAAATTATTTTGGATGGGATTGAATCAACAGTACGTATGTATACGTACTGTCGTCGTGACAAAAGTAGAGTTGTCTCTTTCGGTGACATGTAGTCGTAATGTTAATAAAGAAATGCTATTCAAAACGACGCTGATAAAGAGTTGAGGAAAGTGTTTTTTCATCGACTTTCTTTGGGTATTTATACCTTACACAATCTGAAAATATGAAAATTTTAATGGATAACTTCATACACATGTAGAAAGGACAATCTTTTCAGTTCACCTCGATAGTTATTTCGTAAATTCGATGTATTTCTCACAAAAAAGTTATGTGTTCATCAGAAGCTTGCCGTATTTGATAATATTGCTGAACCAAACAATCAAACAACGTTTTGGAGGCTGAAATCTGCGTTTGTTTCAGAAATGGATGAAATTTAAGTATATACGCATTTTTTCTTTCGCTGATTTTTTTCATTTCTCAACTTTTTCGACAAAATTCTGAAATTTGAATTATGTCAATGTTGTTGATTGCCTCCTGGAACACACCTACCATGTAGTACAATATATTTTCTGATGTCAGTCTGTTGTTATTTCGTTACTATCCACATTTTTCTTCAAGATGAGTAGGCCTATTTCACACGGGGAGCTTCACGTCTCTCGCTCCCGAGAGAGGAAGGCTCTTAATGCCAAATTGCAACGAGTCCACTGGAGCTTCCAGACGAAGAGCGAGAGTCGCCTCATCTCGGGAGACGAGAGCTCTCACGTCTCCTGCACCTCGAGCCAGGGAAACAGGGGAGCCTTATAATGCAAAAGGATAAGTGGGGGCTTTCACAAGAGGAGTGAAAACGGCTCTCCCTAGTTGATGCTTCACAATAGTTATCATGGCAGATTACGATGTGGAGCTATCAATCAGTGCTGTCAGCAATTGACCGCTCTTTAGGATAGAAGTCTCGATTTTTATAAAGACCGAAATGAAGTTGTAAAAAGTTGGGTGAAAGTCTACAAGGTGCTCAATGTAGATTTCGCAACTTTATTCTTGATCGTTGACGTTTCTGTCGTCGAGGTTTGTGTCGACGGTAGAGGATGTGTATGACAACAGCACACGTGCGATCCATTCTATGACTGAATTCAAGAAGCCAGGAACTGATAAGGTTTCCGGTGTGAATGGGCGGTAGGTAGGAGTGATAAACGCTCCCGTATAGGAGCGAAAGACGTGAAGCTCCCCGTGTGAAAGAGTAGCCAAGTTTGATTCATTTCTGAGGAGCTGTTCGAAATGCACATATACGCTGATACTTACGTCTTCAGAAATGGACAAAATTTAATTTTGTACGCAGTTTTTCCTCTGCTGATTTTTTTTAACTTTTATGGCAGATGTCCAATGAGTTTTGAAATATGAATTATGTCAATGGTTGTTGATTGGCTTCCATAATATCCGATGTGGTACAAGATATTCTCTGATATCAGTCTGTTGATATTTCTCCACTATCCATATTTTTCTTTCAAGTAGCTGTTCGGAATACAATTCTTTCCAGATATGGCTGATATGCGCTGATTTTTTAAGTTTACGTCTCCTAAGTGAGGTTTATTGGTAATCATTTTCGTCTCGTCCAGAAAAAATCCTTACGAAGGAATATGGGGAAGTAGGTCAAACTTTCAAATTGTAAACAGCCGAACGATCTTGTGAAGGCCAAAAGCTTTCGAGTTCATCGAGGCAAACAGATGTGCTTTAAACAAGGTGGTGAAAGGGGGGAGTATCAACGTCAGTCGGAAATGTGTGAAATAATATTAACGGGGTCATTAATCAGATATTTCAAAAAGACCGCAACTGACAGGTGACGATTGTGCTTGACAACCAGCAGATGTATTTGAATTTTCCTTTGTCACGAAACCGTATAAATTAACTGAAACTCGCGATTAAAAATCAGTAATTCGCCAATCTTCTTGGAGTATGCATCAAGTTAGTGTCATCATGTAATGAATGAAGTGTCAGTCTCCGTTTAACGAAAACTTAACTACATAACGTATGCGAAAGTTAGAATAACAACAGCCGAAGAGGAGAGTTAGATACTATCCTCTCCTGGATTGGATAATTATGTTTTAGTGAGTGCGTAAATTAATTATGTCGTCGTCTCAGATTACCAAGCTCAGGATTAAAAGGATTTGTTTTCTTGTAACAGTTTATATATATATGAGTAATCTAAAGTCAAAATCCAATAAACACTTAAAAGGCCCAAACTACGATTTTATGCAACTATTCGTCATTAAAATGAATTTTTATTAAACTTAGTCCCTTACGTTTTGAGAAAAATTATGATATTATTGTTTTACCTCCATCATCAACCTTGAATATTAATTAGGATTAATCATGCGATTTGGAGTCCAAAGTGAAACCAAACTCGTATCATTCTTATCTCTTGAGTAATTATGTATGAGCTAATGATTTAACTGTGTGTCCTTATTTTAAGCTGTTGTTACACCGTTTCTTATGCTATGTTTTGCAGTTTGATATGTGCTAGTTCAATACTTTTGTGTTGATCATATTTTCTTTTCAGTTATTCAGATGTAAGTGACTGGCAAACACCTATAACATATTTATTAATGAATGTCCTTTTGATAACGAGATATCAAAAGTTTCTCAAATGACGTTGACCTTTTTTGATTACACTATGGGCTCTGGTTTTGGTTGGTTTTATAATAGCGTTGTGTTGATGAATCGTATATACAGTGCCTCCATTTCAAAACTTCCCACCCCTAGTACTTCGTTTAGCAGGGAGAATTTGCCGTAGGCAAAAAATACGTCGATTTATATATCGAGGAGAAAGTTTAAAACCAGTGCCAGTGGTATTTTAGGTTTAACCTCCTTACTCCTAGCTATCCCCAGTTAATAATTTTAGATGGCACCCCCTATCTTGTAACACATTATTTTAAAGATCTTGAAAATACCCACTCAACCCCGTTTAGAAAACTGAAATTGGTTGATCCATTCTCATAATCGTAGTCGATTGATAACACCTAGCTACCAAAGAAAAGTCTCGCTCGTTTGGCAATAACCGCTCGTTTGGCAATAACCGCTCGTTTGCAAATGAGTATTTCAATGTTCTCGCTTCGGTGTTTCGAGTACTTTAATACATCTTCACTCCAGTAATCGCTCCCGAACTTTCGCGAGACAGAGTACAAAGAACATCTGATAGCGGGTACACAGGTTCTTCAAGTATTTTGGATAGTTTCGACTATTTCATCATATTATGAAGAACCAGCATTTATTACTAATTTTTGGAAGGTGAAAATACCCAAAAATGTCGATGATGAACTTATTTCCCCCACAAAAAACAAGTGTCTTGCTCCGAAACTTCGAAGTACACCATTGAGGATGATAGTATTTCATTTAAGTGCCTTTTTATATAATACTCTTCCATTTATCACTTGTGTTGCAGTTCTTTGAATGATATCTGTATCACTCTGAATGAAGAAAATTTGATCTTTCAATTTTTATTTTTGTTCCACATTAAGCTATAGTGCGTGTCATCAGTGAAGTATTACGAAGAAGTATAATTTTTAAACGTTACTATCGACTTTCACCAGGTTCATTACGAACAAAATTAAATGAGGCTTGTATATCAAAAAAATTGTCTGCATATAAACTGGAGTATAATATGAATGAATTATGATAATAACTAAACAATTTTCACAAACATTTTCATTTCTAGACGCGTTTCGCTAACACTATAGCTCAATTATTATCATGGTTAGAATGAAATATGAAAGTAATGTTCTCATTGACTTTTCGTAACCTTTCTTCATATAAATCCAATCGTGGGAATTTCAGCTTAAGTAAGCATAGTTGAAATTTTTGTATTGAAGAAAGTCTGAAAACTTTTGCTTAGAGAATTTAGAAAATATCTCTGAGTAATCTATAGCCACTCGTGCCAGCGAAACGTCAAGAAAACATGCCATAAAACGGCAGCCTTATTGATATAGGATTATTATATACAGTTCTTTAATTTGATGGACCGTTTAATTATTACCATTGCAAATCCCCCAAAAACGTATCTATATTGATATCTGCCTACCTTGTATGATGTAAGTGCCATAGTTAGGATAAGGGTACATGGTCTTATCAGTCACTCTCCAAGAAGTCTGCCGTTGAAGGTCATACACGATGATGGAATATGTTTGACAATCTGCCAAGTAGACGAACGTGTTTTGACAGAAATTCCTGGTGTCTCTTATCTCCACCACTGGTGTGACTAAAATAGACCGAGATTCTATTTGACTCGTAGGGATTTCATATCGGTGTATGAGTTTATTCTGAAAACAAATTTTGTGATCGTGCTGTCATATGAATTGAAAGTTTTAAGAAATAGCAAAGGAATGAATTCAGTGAAAGAGGGAAGGGTTCAACTTATAGTGTGTTCCTAACAAACTATACCAATATCTGTTGATTTCTGTTAATTATTCTCAACTCACAGTTTTCAAATCAAATGCCAATATTTGAGGGGGGCATATTATTTCATTCAATAATCTTCCAGCATCTAACACCCAGAGTCGTTCACAATCGTCTATCTGAAAATTAAAAGGATATCAAGTATATCAATCAAAAATCTGAAGAGAGAGTTTCACCATAGAATAAATTTTCCACACCAGTACTATAATATCACACTTATATGCCATAATTCGTCCTATAATGAGATCCATTATGATACAGATTTTTTATAACAATACAGATTTTCAATCAATAGAAACCCACAATTTTTCACTCAAGCATGCTTTGCATTTTAAGTTTGTCCTAGATTCTTATCTAATTGTTTTATTTGTTAAAATCAGTAGGTATTACATATTTATAGAATAAAGCTGAACTTCGATAAATATATTATCAAAATGTATAATATCAGCGATATAGAAAAATTATCATTAACTCCTCCACATATGTCGAAGAAAGCAGAAAATGCAGTACAAAATATTTTACCCTAAAAATATAAGATAGTGTACGAAAAACTATATCAACGGTTTATGGACTGGAGAAATACAAATAATATTTCGATTGATTATTTTCAAGATTTGATGGAGACTATGAGATAAATCATCTAGTAAATGAACACATTGTTCAATAATTAAATCCATAGACCATTATAGACCATCCAAAGACCATTATAAATATAAAAAGCTAAAGGCTTCATAAAAACGAAAGTCCGAAGGATATGTTGGAAAAAATCAAAAATATTTTCACCTGAACAAATAAAAACGTTTATCGACGAAGCACCCGATATAAAGTTTCTATTTATAGAAGTGAATATCTACCTAGCCATTGCATTTTTGAAAATTTCGTCGTGATTAAATTTTATATTCGACACATGCACAATATTTTCAATTGATTGGGATTTGATTTTGGGATTTTTGGATTAATGGGAGAATGTCGAAGGCATGATCTACATGACCAAGAATGTGAAAATGTCAAAGTTAAAAATGGAATCTTGATTTTCAATGTTGTAGAAACTAGAACAAAAGTACAACAAATATCTACAATTACCGGCAAATACTACGGAATTAGTAAAACATATATGAATCTATGGCCGAAATTTTGCCCCGCCCCATTTTTTTGTTGATTGGTATCAATAAATTTGGTGACTTAAGGAAGCAAATAGCAACATATTTGAATCTGCCTGATCCGAATTTATATACAGGGCATTGTTTTCTAAGGACATCTACAATTAGTTGATGCCGGTGGTGATATTAATGCATTGAAACGTCATGGTGGCTTCGGAATGATATCAGCTTTTCTAATACAATAATGAAATATCATATGTAAATATTCCTTCCACTTCCAGTTCAGTGGGACCTGAATGAACTTTTCAAACTGCACAATGAATAATCTAAATATTTAAAAAAAATCGTCATGATTACAATTAGATAGATAGATATTGTTCAAGAAAATGCACTCTTATCGACAAAGCTTGTTGAAAAATCTGGTAGGTATCTAAAGCACTACAAAGAATAAAAGAAAAGAAACAATTCAAAAACCCAAATATCCAGAAATACAATTCGAGCAAAACTAAGTTCACATATTGAGTAGATAAAATATAAAAATGAAAAATAAAATTCAATCAAGTTTGAAAAACGAATAGCTTGTATAGTCACTTTCAAAAAATGTGAAACAAAAACAACTAAACACAATTTTAACATAAATTCACATGTCATGGCAATAAAATATGATGTATCACACTATAAAATATGATTTATAGTGTAAATGTCAATATAAACAACAACAGTCAAAAACAGAAAAATAAAAACGCATATATTAAATCACAGCAAAGTTTCATTGTAATATCCATCAAGATTGTAGTACGCTTTTGCTGAAAGGGCATCTTCAACAAGTTTTCTGAACTTTTTTCAGCTTTTCTCCTTCCTAATTTCGTAAGGTATGTGATTAAAAGGCTTTTTACTTTCATAAATTAAAGAATACTTTGTCTGACGTTTGGAACAGGAAGATAAATTTTATTTTTTGTTTTTGCCGGGTTATGTAGTTTATATGTTCCGTAGTTGCAACCATATTATGTTTTTTGTAAATCAGGCAATCAGGCAATCAGACAAACAGTTTCCAAAATGAAAATACAAGTAACAGTGAGGATTTTTACTCAAAAATAATGGTGTACATGACTCACGCACTCCCATCTTGCATAAGTATCTAACCACTCTCTTTTACAAAACAAACACTGAATGAAAAAGTTGTTGATTGCAAAATCCCCAGAAAGAAATACGATCGGAAGGTCCTGGGTTCGATTCTGGCCTCGACCAGATAATTTCTCGAGAGAATTTATCTGTTTGAAGTTGGGGTGATTCTGCAACCGTGTTAGGAATCACACGTTAAAACATAAGACCTCATTAGTCCTTAGCTCGCACAAGTTTCTCAACTTCTGAGAGTTGTCGTTCGTATGGGGGCGACAGGTAATTAACGGAAAAACAAATTTTTTAAACAGATATCTCAGGTGAGACTCAATCAGGGAATGATATACCATTTTTGTTGTGGATGAACTCAGTTCATTCGATAATATTCGAAGTGCATAACATTCTGATGCCAATTTTTTATTCAAGGCTGAAATATTATGGTCAAATTTTAATTTGTTATCAGTGAAGATTCACAGGAATTTGGATAAGTTTCTATTCTCAAGAATATGACCATTCAAGTATAAATTGTTAATATCACAGCTGAAGGTGGGTGAGTTTGTTTTTTTATATTAATCCACAAGTAGGTTGCGTCATACCATTTTTTTACAACTTCCAAATCATTAGAGATAGTTTCTTTCATACTTGAAGTATTTTTTTCATGCTAAAGGAGCGTGGTGTTATCCGCAGAGATCGTTGAAATTCTTTGACATGAGAGAGTAACAATGTCATTTACATATATAAGGAAAAGGATCGGACCCAGTACTGATCCTTGTGGGACGCACCACAGGATATCTTTAGTGTGTGCTAGTTTTTCGTTTGAATGTTTTCTATCACTTATATAAGACCTGAAGCAGCCATTACACACTACTCTAAAGCTTTAGCAGTCCAACTTTTGCAAAAGAAATTCATGATTAACACAATCAAAAGCTTTGGAGAAGAATACTACCGCTACGACCTCGCCATTGTTGATATGTGTGTATACATGATCAAGAAAGAAAAAAATAGCATCATTTGTGCCTTCTGAAAGCCAAATTGATATGTGGTTAATATATTGTATTTATAAAGAAAAGCTAATACTTTTTTTTTACAAGTTTTTCTATGAATTTTGAGAGTGATGGAAACATGTAAATAGGTCTGAAGTTATTTAGATCTTCTGCATAACCGTCTTTGATTAGAGGAAATACAAGAGCTGTTTTTAGACACGGAGGGAATTTTCCAAGGGAAGAAGATTTATTTATAGCCACTACTAGTGTATTCAAAGCGGAATCGGGAAGGTTATTTGAAATTTTCACCGAAATGTCATCAATGCCCATTACATTTTTGTTTTCTGTTCTTGCAAGATTTCTTTCAGCTCTAATAAATTTATATCTTCGAAATGTAAGTTATTGGGCATATTTACATTATTTAAATAATCCACTAGATTTGAAGTAGGAACAAGGATGATGTTAGTTTTTGAGCAATTGTGCAGTAAAAATTATTGAGTGTTTCTGGATCCATATTGACGTGTTCTGAAATTGAATTTGATTCATTTTTTAGACTATTCACTATGGCCCAGTTTTCTTTGATTTTATTATCAGCTTTGTTCATTCTGATCTTCAAATGAAGTTTTTTTGCATGTTTAATTACCCGTCTGTATATTTGGCGATATTTGTTGAAAAAAGTTCATCGGAAAAATATTTTCGTATTGAGTGTAGTGATCTCAAGTTGGTCGCAGAAATTTTTATGCCATGTGTAATCCAGATTTATTTATTTTATTTTCTTCAATCTTTATTGACATTATCAAGTTATATGATAAGAGCAATGTGGTCAGTACCTGAGTAGATGCAGAATTTGTCATCATAAGTTATATTGAGATCTCCAGATACAATAAGCTGAGAATTGACTGGAAGGCTTGACAAAAGAATCTCCAATCTATTTAAGAAAAACTGTGACATTACACGTTGGTGGTCTATAAATACAAATAAAAAAATATAATTTTCAGTTTCATGTATTAACGAGAATTTAAATTCTTTCCCAACTATAAGATGTTCAAATTTATCAATATTGTTTATTGATTGACTGGAATCATCGTTCCCTCATACAGAGATTGAGTCCTACAATGTTCAATATAAATATAAATAGAATGTTTATAGTTTTCATATATCCATGGTATTACCCAAGGTAATACCATTTGTTACAATTTTATAGAATTAAAAAAAAACGAGTTATTACTGTTATTGTGTTCCATACAAATATAAATATAATATTTATAGTTCTTCATTATTTATCGGGTGCAGAAAAATAGCGTATGCATCTCCCATGTAATGGTTAGTGTTATAAATCATGCCCTGAAGAAAGTAACGCAGTCCGCCACTGGCACACTGGTAGCCGCAAAACATCTGTGACGTGGCTAGGAGCGCGCTCGGCCCGAGTGGAGTTTCGCGAATTTTCGATGATGTTCGCCTGCATTCTACATGTGTCGAGAACACCGTTACCGTCATTCCATGGGAGTCCAAGGAAAAATCTAGCATGTTCGATTGCCAAATATAAGCATTATTCGCTCGCCTATCAGGCAGTCTAGTCTAGTGCGAGTACAGTGCGGTACGCGGGGCGATATAAAAAAGCGATAGACATTCAAATAGTCTTAGTTGAGTGTTTTGTTATATCGAAAGTGAAATAAAGTTGAGTTTGGTTATTGTTCAGTGTAGTCAATTATTATTGAAACCACGGGTAAAAACGTAATATTTGGTGTCAGAAGTGGGATAATTGACTGAACATTTTCTGTTTTATGGGGAAAACAAGAAGTGTCGATTACGACGAGATGGAAAACCTTGAGAAAATGTTCGAGGCTTTGCAAACAAGCCTGGCGGAAGAACGGAATCGCCGAAATGATGAAGATGAACGACGAAGAGAGGAAGAACAATTACGCCGAAATGAAGACCGCGAATTACTACTAGGTATTCAGGAAAAACAGGAAAAAGAAAGAGACTTGCTGGTAAATATTCAGGAAAAACAGGAAAAAGACATTCAGATGCACCATCATTTATTGGAGGATTTAAAATCTTCTCAAGTGAGTAAAATGGAGGTACAGGAATTTATTCAGGAAGAATTTGGAAAAGCATTTCAGGAAACAAAGGAGGGATTGGAATAAGTAGTCAATGAAAAGCTTAAGGGGGTTGAAAGGAAATTTGAAAAGGAGCTTGAAGGAGTCGGAAGAGAATTTGGAAAGGAGCTTGAAGGAGTTGACAAAAAGTTTGAAGAGGATTTCCGGGAACTTCGGAAAGAATTACTGGTACTGAAGAGGATTGCTGTGGAAAAATACAAATTCTAGCAGTAGTTTTATCAAAACTCTAACATTCGATGGCGAATTTTCATGGTCAATTTATCGCAGACAATTTGAGGCCGCTGCGGAAAATAATGGATGGGAAA
>WOGR01012246.1:0-10266 GCA_015342045.1 Leptinotarsa lineolata | reverse complement strand
TCTTGGAGTGAACTACGACCACGATTGAATTCACCATACCATCGATAAACACTGGTCCTTGATGGAGCTTCATCGCCAAAAATTGAATTAAGTTCATCCATGCACTGTTGTTGAGTTAATCCACGTCGAAAGTTTGAGAAAATTATTGCACGAAAATGTTCACGATTTATTTCCATTTTTGGGCCGAGATGAATGTTTTAATTTACTGTGAACAACACAAATGTCAAAACGTTGAGTACGTATAACCTCAAAAATGTCGAACTTTACGATAGAGCTGTCAGTTGCCAGATTGCAATTCTAGGGTTGCCAAATCCCGAATCATAAAAGGCAACCTATCGTAACTTGGTTGACGGAACATAAGCAGACAAAGCGTTCAAGGGTTCTTAGTGAAGAATTCAAATATGAGGGGAATTCAAAAACAAACCATCTATACATATTACATTATAAAATATACATTTAAAGTGAATGCCGTAAATGTAAAACACATTTCGAATAAACTGAATGAATTAATCAAGTTTTCTACGGGAATCACTGGAATTATTCAGGCGCCACTCGAAATACTTCCAACCGAATTTAAAATTCTAAAAATCGTTATGTGCTGCTGATAGTCCGTCATAACAAAATACCCGGAAAAATTTCAAGCGTACCAATGGCTGTCAGTCGCATATTAAAGAGATAGTCGTATTCAAATCGAATACAATATTGTGTCGTTTCATAACTGTTTTACTGTTGTCCGTGACAGTGACGGATTCGAATCGGTTTTTCCGATTTTATTGACAATTTGAATACTGAGTGGTCATGGTATGAACGCGAAATTGAACAATTTGAAGCCAGTTGCGGAAACATTTGCATTGTAGAGAAACGAAATAATTTGTTACGATGCATTGATTTTTGGTTCAGCAAAATATGTAAGAAGATTCTTTGGAAAATGTAATATATAAGTACAGTTTTAGTACCATATTGATATATTTCATATGATATACCTACACATATTCCATTCATTCATCAAATTTCCCTCATTGATACTAGAATGATTGTATGAGAGTAGTCATGAAACAATTCTTAAACTCAACCACTACTACAATCAGAAATAAATGAACTAGATAGAAGATGGTTCCAGAAGTACCCGGCCTGACCAAGAGATGGCGGTAGTATTTGTTTGACAGCCATCAATAGCGACCATTGAAGCTTGGCTTTGTTACAGACACTATTTGGTAGAATGAAATTGAATTTTCTATTGGCTTTTTCGTTTGCTTATACTCCACAATCTTGTTTGGATACTGTTGTAAACAAAATATTTTCAGGTATGAGCTAGATATTCATGTTAACATTTGGTGTCAAAATGAAATTTGAATTGTTTGTTGAAAGAAGAATATTGTTGAAAAAAGCATATACGAAAATACAATTCCATAGCTGGAAAGTTGAACTGATTAATCAGAAAAGGGAAAAATAAGAAGAAAAATATCGAAAGATGTTTGCTATGAAGGTACGGAGAGTATTGAGATGATTCAACAACAAATGCACTGGTGTAGATGTTTGCCAAGATTCAGATGATTAATGAATATTCGATTTCCGGCAGAAGACTACAGGTTTATTGAAAATATATATGGATTTCTCTGGGTACGATATTTGTTGAATATTCGATTACTCTTTGTGTGATAAAAACATGACCAAGATTAACAGAATTATGGGTTTCCAATAGATTACGAGGAATTATGATTCTTTGCGACATATTACTGAAGTACTAGTCATCGATACGAGTCACCTATATTGACTCCATAAATGTCAGATAAGGAAGTATTATTGGAACACTCCACCAATACACAAACATTGAAGTGGTACCGTCGCTTTGTTCAGTAGATAAAACAGTTCGTTGGACGATAAATTTATCGACTTTTAGAAATAAAAAATATCCACTACTAGGTGAGTGAGAGTGCGTTTGAACTTGGTAGATATAGTCTAGTTCAAATGTATGATTTTATAGAACACATGTCCTTCAAGATCTACAATTACGATCAGGATGTTATTCGATTTGGATTGGCATATGAAAACTTCATGAAACTTAAAAATCAAGTAAAAAATTGCGGTTTCATTTTTGCCACTCTCAAAAATTACTGGAAACATATGAAATAAGGAAATGCTCCTATGGAGCAGGATATTTTTTAAAAAATTTCCACCATGCACCCTGAAATGTACTAGCAATGTTTATAATTTTAATTTCGATATAAAAATGAGGCTCAAAACACGCCTTGTTCGAATCAGACACTTGAACAAAAATAATCATTTAGTTCGATTGAAAATTGAGGAAAAAAATTGATAATTTCTGAAAACATGAAAAATCAGTAATCCGTAACAGAATTTTGCAAACATAAAAACCAGAAAAATTTTTAAATTGCAAACCTTGAGTTGTTAATAACCTCGTGTTTAAAGAATTTAGAAAATCTCCCTCTTGAAAAATTAAAAATATTGATTTTCCACTTTTTTATTAAAAACCTAAAATACTCCAGAATTGAAAATTTGAACAAGGTAACCAATTTCTTTTAAAATTATTCCTATTAATTTGATTTCATATGGTTCAAAGCTAGGTAGAAATGATTTTACCTAGCTTTTATTTTTTTCAACTCCCAATTTATTTTCAACTCTCAGAAACAAACGGATTGTTTGAATTATTTTCAAAAAAAATGTTTTCTAATCTAACCTGTGATAAAATTAACGATTTTAGAAAACAATATCGATTTTAAACATGATAACTGAAAAAATTATTTATTGTTTACAATTTGTTTGTTTTCAAATATTATTATTGAGGATATTTTTAGTTTATAGTATTCTTTCGTAATGATAAAACAAATGAGTTTTTGAACGATACACTTTTTTATTACTAATATGTATATTGAAAAAAGACGTATATATTTTTATGGAAATTATATAAATAATTAAAAATCGGTCCATTTATTAACATTTTCCATTTTGTGAAGTCTTTGATTGTTGATGAAAAAGTAGAAATTTATTTTCCCAATCGGAATTTGTTTTAAAGTCTTTCAATGAAAGGTCTAAGAAGTGATAAAACTCGCAAGTTTTTAATCTAAAAATCATCTTATTAACAACTAGCAAAAAATGAAAAATGAAACATAGTTGATTGAAAAATTGCTTTTTGTCAGTGGATTATCATTCATTCATTTGTTGAGGTGATGCACAATTCATTTCTTTCAATTTTAATACTAAATTGGTTGATATAAAAATTTTCATGAAGTTTTTAGATTTTGTATCGAATGACATTTCAACCGTAATTTTCAATCTTGGAGAATAGTTTTTCGACAAAATGGACTAGACTATGAACTAGACAATAAAATTTTGGTGGTTTGGAAATTATCGGTTACGTTGTCTTCGAGTGATCAGATTAAAAGTAAACAATTAAAATCAATAAACCGTATTTATCAGTCACTATAAAAGAGACCATAAAAATATTTTAACAATTTTCTCCTCTGAAAGCCAATCTGAAACAAAAAAAGTAGGTTAATGTTCAGCCAAAGGATATATTAACTTCGCTTTATCGCATTTTTTATTTATTGTAATGTTTTAGCTCGTAACATTCGTTTCAGCGAGAGAAACTCTTGATTGATTTTCCATTTTGTAAGAAACTTAATGTTTTCACTGAATGGCTCCCATGTTTCGCTATACAATGACTTCTTCAGGCACAACTGTACTGACCTAAAAGTGTGACTTCATTTTATATATAATATTACAATACATAATTATGAAAACTAATAACTCCGGCTTGTATTCTTTAAAACATTAAAAAAAACTCCTACTTGTTCAGCCTAGATGAAATTTCGAACAATATTCACATAAGTATCAAGGAATCGAAGATAATTTTGTATGTAAAAGTGTATAATTGAAATTCTCATCTGCAATAAGAATTTCAACTATATAGTCTAGAAATTGATACATAAGTATCAATTTCTAGACTTATAACCTTTCATAATAAATAACTATGCTATTTTCATCATTATGATGAACTTTCCGTGTTTTCTAATTGTTCCATTTGTCAAAAATGAGTAAATATTTTTGGTGACACTTTGTTGCGAGATTTTCAATGGATAGTAAAAATCTCACGAGCATAACTCGACGTGTAACTTGAATAAATTATGGATTTTTATCAAGTATCGGCCAATTTCCAACATTTCTTTTTGGTGTGTTTACCTTCAAATGTTTATTTGGAAATGTAAATAAACATTCTTGTATGAATACCCACGTATCAGAAAATATGGCCAATCATTTTCAGAAACTTCATAGAAACATTATTTAATATTATAGAGCAATAGTTTATGTTACTCTTATCATAAAACGAAAAAAATACTGAACGTTTAAATGCGGATTGTCCGTTTTCTATGCTATTTTATTCATAATTTCAATACTATTACTACAAGTGTCGAACGAATCTTCAAGAAAGGCTGTGTGCTAGAGCCGACGACGAGTCATTTAGGAAGCGAACATTTCGAGGAATATTCGAGAGCTTTCGATTATACTATTTTTACAGGTCAGCCGCGTAAAATGATTCAAGCAGATTTCAAATGAAACATTGAAACTGGTTTTTCCATGAGATGAATTCTGTGGAAATCATGTTTATCAGTTTTCATTTCATTTATATTCATTTCGGTGTTGAGAGGTTCCTGTAGAAAAACAATATATCATCGATTGCTTAATAATAAACAGTATCCTTTCCTTTTTACTAGTGTAGTATCATTAGGTAAATTGGGTGTTTTGAAATTGACACGCGATTTATCACTTTATACATGTTAAAAATGTATTTGAATAAATCAACTCGGGGATAATGCAACGTTCACTGATAAATTCGAAACTATACAGTCTAGAGTTGAGAGATATTAAATTTGACCTGGATACGTAGCTGAAATTTATAGTAGATTGTGTTATCTTTCTAACGTGGTTTTTCCAGAATCTCCCGAGAGAAATATATAAAAGTAATAGGTGAAAGTACTACACTCGATTTTGAGCGTGTATATCTGTTAGTACGTTGGTTGCCTTTTATATTTCGGGATTAGAGAACAAAAACAAATACAGTAGAAACTCGATTAACCAGATTAATTGTTGTTGTTAGGTATTCGGATATTTGAAAATCCGGATAATCGAAAGTATGAAGAAAATCGGGTTTTGATCCGATAAGTACGTAATGTTATACGTTTAATAAAAAACAACTAATACATATCAACGAAATTACTAAGCGGTACGATTCATTTCCATTTTTGGGCGGAGATGAATCTTTTAAGTTACTGTAAACAACACAAATAGCGCTCGTATGTCAAAACGTTCTGAGTATGTATAACCTCAAAAATGTCCAACTTTACGATAGAGCTGTCAATTACCAGATTGCAACACTAGGGTTGTCAAATCCCGAAACATAAATGGCAACCTATCGTAGAATGATTGTAATTGGCTATATTATAATAATTATGAAGTCATTTCTGTCACTAGGTACGAAATGGAAAAAAATTATCGAAATTTCAGTGATCGTTAAAAATGCCCCGAGAAATGCCCTTAATTGTTCAAAGTTTTTTCAAAGACATGTTTGGTAAGGTGTAGGTTTGAAACACTACATAAAACAAATGGGTGTGGGATTTATTTGTTAGCTTGTTGACAAATTCGCAACCAATATCTGGGAGAACTGGTTTTTATGAACTTTAGCGTGGTTAGATTAAGACGTCATTTTTGCAACCTACATGTTATTGAAATGAAAGTTTACATCACCTTTGAACAACAATAATCACAGGTTCTATGTTATTTCGTTGCAAAGACAACCAAAAACGAACAGTTCAATTTTTTTTGCGACGGGAGGTGTTCGCTTTTCTCTTTCGAGTAATTTCACTTTCTCTATGAGATAATTCTTCGACATTTCGGCATGATTATTGAAATTGAAATGGATTATGAATCGGAATTTCTCGATAATCAATCAAACTGCTTTCATGATTCAATCATGAATTTAATTACTTCATTTATTGAGAACTATTTCAGTAATCTATCAAGTTGCCTTGCACAATTAATTAGATAAATTAATATTGGACCTCCCAGTGAACCGATATGCAATATAAACTTCGTTATTAATGGGAAATTGCTGCAAGTGCCGGTACAGTCGTACACAAGTCATGAAAAACCGTACGCAATTTCTCATCAAAAAACTTGGCAATTGACTTACGAGCTGGTTCATGAATGAGACCGTCTTAGTCTTATTAATGAATAGCGTTTCCAGATGGAGTTGAAGGGTCAAACAGACAAAGATTCTCATGAAGAAGGAAGCATTATTAAAAATGATAATTGGAATAATGTGTGAACTGGAAATTGAAAAACCTCGTGCTCAATTAGGACTAGACATGAACAATGAATACCTAATTCTTTGGAAGATTGACTGACAGAAACCTTTGTTAAAAAACAAGCCGGGATATACGAAATGAGATGAAAATGAACTTGATAATGGGGTTTAGTTAGACTTTCGAAAAACATTTCAGCATGATCTGTTGGCATCGTCGAGTCTTGAGGGGGAGTATGCTGTTGAAAAATACTAGTAATACTAGTAAGAAGATATAACTTAATCCTATCTTGGCTCATATCTGAATTGTCTTCTAGAGTTGGTAACCGCGTCATCTGTAGCATATTGGTAAAAATATACGATAGGTTGCCTTTTATGTTTCGGGATTTGGCGACCCTTGTGTTGCAATTTGGCAACTGACAGTTCTATCGTGAAGTTGGACATTTTTGAGGTTATACGTACTCAGAACGTTTTGACATATGAGCGCTATTTGTGTTGTTTACAGTAACTCAAAAGATTCATCTCGGCCCAAAAATGGAATTAAATCGTAAACATTTTCGTACGATCATTTTTTACAACTTTCGACGTGGATTAACTCAGTAACAGTGCATGGATGAACTCAATCCAATTTTTGGCGATGAAGCTACATCAAGGACCAGTGTTTATCGATGGTATGGTGAATTCAATCGCGGTCGTAGTTCATTCCAAGACGATTTTCGTGAAGGTCGTCCAAAATCAGTTGTTGTTCCGAAAACCATTGATGCTGTGCACGAATTGATAGTGCAAGATCGTCATGTGACCCATCGTGAGATTGAGACAACCTTAGGCACTAGTGGGACCAGCATACATTCAATATTACATAAACATTTGACTGTCAAAAAATTTTGTTCGCGTTGGTTCCCACACAATTTGTCAATCGCTCAAAAAAGGCTTTTGTCGATTGGTCGAAGGAAATGCTCAAAAAATATGATCGCATATCGATATCTATGAGCGTTTTTTAGTTACAGCATGTTTTTCGAAAATCTGCATTTTCGAAAAGTTGACAAAACGGTTTAGACTTTCGCGGCTGAGGTTTTCAATTTCACTGCTTTCCGAGTTTGGGACCTGTGGATTTTTGGAATTTCTTCCTGATGTTTCGCTGGTGCGAGTGGCTAGCTTCTTCAGAAGTTCAACCATCATGGCTTGCTATCCGATGACTAACTTTTAGGCTTCGTAAAACGTATTTATGCCTTGTCAGGTAATCAGTTGCATTAGTACCTGTATTTGTACCTGTACTTTTACCTGGAACATTAACAATCTTGCTACCTGTTGTCATTCTGTTCGTTATTCCCGAATTCCTTAAAATGGGGTTCCATATTCGATTGAGGTTCACTGCTTCTTTTTTTCTGTTGAAATTCTCCGTATATATTGTCTCCCGTACCAGTCGGCTATAGTATCCGTGGCTGGGGGCAATTGGTTCTGTGTTTTCAAACAAAATTATGTGGTCTCCTTCACTGGGTGCGTGTTTTGCCACAGCTGACTTGTCCGCTTGGCCTAGTCTGCAGTTCCCCAGTCAGTACCCCAGGCTCTCCGACCTACCACTTGGCGAGACATCTGACCTCGCTAGTACAACCTCATGTGGGAAAGACCAACTCCTACTTCAAGGATTTGACAGACTTCGTTGGGAAAATTAGGGATTTATCTCTGGAGCTGACGAATATTCTGGTCAGCTTTGATGTGGTGTCCTTGTTTACCAATGTCCCACTGAAAGACTCTCTGAGGGGGTTAGCCCACGTGTTTCCGAGTGACGTCGTCGAACTCTTTAGAGCATGTCTCACAGGAAGTTACTCTCAATGGAGGGGAAACTTCTATGAGCAACTAGATGGCGTTGCGATGGGAGGTCCACTTAGCCCAGTGATAGCAAATTATTTCATGGAATGGTTTGAAGGAAAAGCGATAGACACTTTTGAATTGAAGCCGACCTTGTGGCAATGTTACGTGGATGACACCTTCGTCATCTGGAAACATGGAAAAGACGCCCTGAACCTGAGATATCAATAGTTATTGATGGATAACTGTTCATTTGATGAGATATCCTGTATATTCCTGCATATTTCATCTTGGAATTATTTTCACAAAAATGCAGGACACTTGATGTTTAGCTGGAGTCCTCTTTGAAATACAGAGCTTATAGGTTTTTTCATGTAGACTTTGAAACGCACACTTTGATCAAGTAGGCTTTGGACAACGCGGCTATAAAACTGAAAGAAAATGTTCAGTAATAGCTATCAAATTTTGAGAAAGCTTGTCATAGCAGTGATTAAAACGCATATTCAATGAAACTGATAACAATTTATACTATATCTATTACTAATAAACGAAACTTCAACAATAATAATGATAAAGAACAAACAATGAAATATATTCCTCCAGAGGAGATGTTCGAAATGTTTACCAGCTTCTCCTACACACAGATGACACCTTTCTGCGGAATTTATTAGTTCATCACTGCCACTTCCAATCCGTATTTAGAATGGGCTTGTTTCATGATTTTTGGTTTACAGTTCATTTGATACTAATTTCAAATTGAAAAACAGTGCACTTTGTTTCATCTGTCAAAATACCGCTGTTTTCTCGTAATTAATTATTAAAAATCGGATTTTGTAGGCCCGTGACGTCACGGGCCTGGTCCCGCTTCTTATTCGATTTACCAATAGGAACCATGCAAATGATCAACCACTAATTGAAGAGCGTCTTTAATGCTTGAATCAAAATTTGACAGCTAAGAGTAAAGATTTGCATTTCGTTTTATCGCCACATCGTTCAAAGCCTGCTTGATCAAAGTGTGCGTTTCAAAGTCTACATGAAAAAGCTCTGCATTTCACAGATGACTCTAACAAAACATCAAGTGTGCTGCTACATTTTTGGAAAGGTAATTTTGAGTTCTATCGAAATATGTAGGTATATACAGGGTATATCATTAAAAAATAGTTTTCCATCAACACCTATTGATATCTCATTTGAAAAAAATAGTTTTTCATACCATTAAAATTCAGTGAGAAGCGTTTTATCGCTGTAAATGTCAGTTTTGGTGGCCTAGCCTTTAATTTTATTATCATTTTATCGGTTTCAATAAAATAATCCAGAAAAACTGTATGTTTCTTCTTTATAAATGAATTATGTTTCCAACGAGTTCAATTTATGTCCCTCCACCACAAAAATTCTTCTGCTGCACTTTTTAACTCAACTCCATTGCCACCTAATCATTTCGCCTATACCTCTTGTTAATAAATGCGAAAGTTCCGTCCCAACTTTCCGGAATGCTCCCATTCGTTTAGTTTGTTATCCGGGTTCGATCTTCCGGATTCCTTTGTAACGAACAACTTAAAGTCTTGCGGAAGTATCCTATGGCGTAGTTTGTTTGGCGATTCCGGTTATTTCTTGATTCGAATCCAACAAATAACGAGAGAAAAGTCTGAGGATTTATCGCGGCGTCCGACTGGAATCTTTTCGCGATACATCTATGGTCGAGTTGGTATTTGAGATGGAGGGGGAAGGTTAATTTATTAATTTCAGGCGTTGCTTTCGATCGTTTTTCGTTGCTTTGAGGTGAAGCGGTGGAAGATATTAGTGGTGGCACTTTGATTTATGGCCTGTTACAGTACAATTTATCAAAGAATGATACTCTATCTTTGCAAATAGTCGATGAATTGAATAAAAATAATTATTCTGCAAAGGTCACAACTAGGTTTGTTTCTCGATGCCTCGTCAACTTTGAATATCGCTTTGCATCAAGCACCGACATTAGGTGTAATATTCTCATGAGTGGGATAAAGAAGTCCAACAATGGTATTATCAATTATTTTTGTAATAACTACCATTGTGTTAGTAACGGAAAAATTTCATTAATAGAAAATATAAAGTTGATGCATAACAGATATCCTCATTTATGTCAGTCACAATATTCA
>WOGR01012245.1:0-10266 GCA_015342045.1 Leptinotarsa lineolata | reverse complement strand
AGGGGTTAAGTGAAAGTACTCGAAAGACCCATAAATAATCATCTCTCCGAGGAATTAGTTCAGTCATCACCCGAAGACGAATGTGGATATTAACAATCGAAACGTCGTCAATTTTTATTATACCTATTCATTTTTATTTTATTTGTTCAATTCTTTTCACTCGCATTTTATTCCACTGTGAATTCTTTCAGGTTTTTTTGCTCAATATATTTGCCATTTCTTAGCTTTTTTTTCAATTCTAAACTGTATTGTTCTTTTCAGGGATTTCAAATCATTTTATACGATATTAGACAATGGAAGTCCGAACTGATGAAATTCACCACGAAACATTGTCATTCACACCTTCAAACAAATATAAAGAATATGTTATGAATCAGATGACTTTCTGAAACTGGTATGAAGAAATTGAGAAAGGTATAGATATCATAGACAATGCCACGCCTCTCACTAAAATTGTAAAGAATCTGAAACTCTTTACTTTACTTCAACCCAATTGAAATTTACCACTTTAGCTATGTATCATAGGATTAATAAACGTATCTTTGAGACCTATACCGATATTTCATAAACACCTTTTGCGAATAGGACAAGATTTTAATTCAAAATGAAATTCTTGAGGAGTGATTTTTCGAGAATTGAAATTTATTCTGCTTTATTTCGAAGATGTATTGATGAGAGTACAGAACAAAAAATATGCTTTAAAAAAACACCAAAATTGATACGGGATTCTATAACAACTAACCATCTCAATTTCGAGATTTACCTCCAAAAAAATTCAAATCCATATTGAAATATGACTTATCTAGTTACTATTTCTGCAAATTCCAAGAATTTACTCAGTTGATCGCTGAAAATCAGCATTTGTTCATGAATAATCACAGTGATTGAATATTATTTTCCATTTTAATTGTTAAATTATATATATTCATACATTCATCTATATTTCATTCATTTGACATTCTCCACTTTATATATTTTTCACATTATATAATTCATACCCTATATACTTTATACATTTACTTTTTATATATTCCATACATTTTACATTTTATATATTCATTCATAGTCATCCCTCAAAGTGTATTTTATCTTGTAAGTAAGTAGATCATATATATTTTATATTCTTCAATATTCTATATCACAATTATTGTCATCCTCGATTATATCCCAGCATTATAATCTATTTTATTCATCTGCGGTATTTCGGTTAAGGTTTGGACGTGTCAATGAAATTTAAATTTTCTTGAGACAAATGAAAATGAATTGAAATGAAATTATAGTTAGGTCGCCGAAATTTCCAACAGCTAATATGCGAGTGCCATGATTTTTAATACAGAAAGGATATTTTCAAAAAATTTCTGGACTGTGGTACATTAAGTTTCTTGAAAAAAAAAGTATTTTTCAGGAGAAATTTGTTTTCATGAAGAAAACCTTGACTTCCTTTCTCTCGAATGGAATAATAAAATGAGAGACATTCGAAGGAACAGAGAAAAGTTAACAATTGATTTGAAACTTTTCACAAAAATGTCTATAACTTATAAAAACGTTTTTTCGTTATACAAATTCCCACTCGCAGAGTGGGCTATTTTCCCTACATTGATTCACATAGACTCGCGTTCCAGTACTTGTAGGGTGCATGATAGATTTGAGTGAATATGAATATTTATGAATATGAATATTTATGAATATGAATATTTCATTCTGGTCAGATCAATCATGATGACAATGAATCAGTTTTCAAAATGTTTCGAATGAGATATTAGTCTAGATAGCTGTGTCACATAATTCCAAGTCACATCCATTTTTGCCAGCTGTTCTGAATGAAGTAATCAGCTTCATGGCGAAGAAAGATTGAATTTGTCATGTTTGAATAGGTGTGAGCCACCTATTCCCTCACGAGTTGCAGTGGAGTGTTGAATAGACCACCTTACTTCGGACCTACCTACCTTCCTATTCACACTCCGATAATTCAGAGAGAAGATTATGATTGCATCTTGATAACAAAAAAGCTTTATTTGATTCCAAAAGAAAAGAGGAAATGACTATTCACTCTAGAAATTTGAAATTTACAATGTAATAAACGCATTCACGACGAACTGTCACAGTTTTTCGTTCTCTAAACACTTCAATGCTGTTAAATTCGAAGTTTCAGGCTTTCATAACATTTGAGATGAATGGAACGTTCTGTTTGGCGATAATATTATAAGATGAAACTTTTACGGAACAAAAACATTGGTAAGTCAACTGAAATGCAATTTTAAAATCGATAAGATGGAGTTTCAGATAGAATATATTTTCTCAACTCAATACTTCAGTTCTGCCTTAGACACAAAAATTGGAATTTTACACTAAAAACAGTGAAAGTTGATTGGAGCGAATTGAATTCATACATATTATAAAAGTATAACTGAGTGACCATAAGTCAATAGTTGTTCGAGCATTCACAACAAATCAGTAGATGATTGATATGTTGATCCAGTCATCTGCACTTCATTACATCAACGAACTGTTTGAATGGATGCCTGGATGTCTCATGAATAAAATATTCCACTGATCGCATCCGGAATCGGAAATCTCTAAGCCAAAGTCTATCAATGGATTTGGCGAAGACAGATCTTGAAATAAATTATTCACTTTCCCGTGAGATATTTCCTTTCGAACTGCGAATAAAAGTGGGTATGTGAAAAGTCGTTTTGAATCTGAGGCGAAGGATATAATTCACTTGAGAAAAATAAATAGTTAAGAATTATTTTATGTAGAATAATCAGAAATGAGTGTATTAACGATCACAAAACAATTTTGAAGAAAAAAGGTGTCGCGGAAACAACCGTTGATTAAATAGAAAAACCATGGAAATAAAAACCAAGGAAGTAAGCACTCAAATCGCTGAGTGATGACTGAAGTATGGTAAACTTATGGTAATATCAATCGAAGCTTATTAGTCGTGACTCAGTATTCGTAGAGTTCACTTCTTTTGAATAGACATTCAACGTTCGGTTTCATAAATCAAAATGGTTCCGTGTTCCATTTTATTTTTTTTAATAATAGTGCAAACAAAAATAAAGCTTTCATCGGTGTGACATTTCATAGGTAACTTAATAAAGTATTCTTTTTGTGTTTATGCTCAAAGCCATCGATAGTATGGACCGTGCTTGCCGATTTGTCTAAAGTTGGCAAGCTAGTTATTATTTATATAGCGGGATTCGTAGTGAAACGTCTCTCAAAACTTTCACATTGTCATCAGTGCATTGATAGCTTGTTTTCTATTGAAAATCAACTCTAATTATGCTGTAATATGGATTGGGAGCAATGGTAATTTAATGCATCCCTCTGAAAGTGTTGTTGAAATTTGTGAATTATGTAAAGAAATAATAAATTATCCCTTGAACTTGTGTGAAAAATATCAATAGATATAAATAAACAAAAAAATTTTTATCAGACTCTTGAAAATTTTGTAGGTGTTGATATTTGTTTCTAATTTGCGTGTCCCGGATACAAATCACACATCAGAAATAACAAGAGTTATTTCTGAAAAATATACAGGGTGTATCAACGATTGTTGGGTGATCGATAGCTGCTTTTCTATTAGAGATACAGAGAAATGTTTCGAATGAAAGTTGTGAATATTGATGAAAGCTATTTTTGAATATTCATTGCTAATATACAGGGTGTCCAGTAAATTTGTGACAGACCAAACTCTTGTTTTTTTCAATAAAATACTCCAGATATTTTTACTTGACAGAATTTCTTGGGCAGAAGAGTACTTCTCAGAAATGAAAGGCTGTTTGGGTTTATACCGGGTGGTTCTGAAGCTATAGAGGAATATATGTAAAAGATTGGGTTTATTCAATACCAAATATCTTCTACTCGATCAAATTGAATGAGGAAATTGTTGAACTAATTATACTCGAGAATAGTGTTTTTCCATTCCGTCTCTAGAAGTTTGCCGAACAGCGTTTTTTCATTCAGGGGTAAACAAAATTCGGGATCACTTTTTCTCAGTTTTTTTCCAAATAGTATACCGTGTACATAGGGCCATCCCCACAATAGTCCACACTATGAGTTTTCAGAAAATGTAGGGATGACCGCTTTATTTACATCGGAAATGCAGCTTATTCTTGAGGAAAGTATTGAAGCCAATGATTAAATATATCTGAATATTTTATTGGAACCTCGATTATTGTTTATCTTCCAATAGAGCAAAAACTTCTTTGCTTTAATACTCTCCCTGCTCTCTGAAACATCTCTTTCGAAAACTCTGTAATCGTTTTTTGAGTTTTTGATTTTCCTCCACAAAAAAATGAGTTTCGTGCAATATCTGTAATCGTATATTCATGGTATCAAGATATCGTACTGCATATTGTTCTACTAGCTGAGAGCAGATTATGTACCATCTATTGGGGATCAGGTCATTGAAACATATTTCTCTGATAGGCCCCTAAATGAAGAAATTTATTATGATTTCCTCCGAAAAAAATTATCAAATTTGTTGGAGAATGTACCGATTAACCCAAGGAATAGGTCATGCTACTATTATTATGGCGCGCCTCCCACAACCAAAATCGGGTAAGGAGGTGGCGTCCAGTGACGGCTCACAATTTTATTTGAGTTTGATGTTCGGACGTCAATAAAAAAAATGTTCAAAATATGTTTTCCGTTAACCAGCTGTCGCACTCCTACGAACGACAACCCTCAGAAGCCGAAACTTGTGCGAGCTAAAGACTAACGAGGTCGTACCTTCTAACGTGTGATTCCTAATACTTATTGGATGATAGCGATGACTAACTTTTAGGCTTCGTAAAGCATATTTATGCCTTGTCAGGTAACTACTAGACCCGGCAAACTATCGCACGCAACTTCAACGGGACCCAACGCAATCTAAGTTAAGGAATGTGGACAAAATCATTGATCGTTCAGCCTACGGTTCGAACCACCGACTCACGCAGTGGTCGATCGAGTGAGTGAAAAAAGCACTCATGTCGAACCGACCGGCTACCGGTTATCTAAATAGGTACATTTATCAACATCTGCCTATGATGAATGATCTAATCCGTTATTGTGAAATCAATTTATAAGACGATTTCAAAAAGTTCCCAAGCTATTTTCTGGGTTTATTGGCCGCGGAAATTATTCTGGTTGTTGTCGTGGTTTCGTTTCCATGGGTTCAATTGAATGATCTGATTGGAGAACAATTGAGTGCTGGTAGCTATGTTTTATTTATGTTGATTCCCTTAACTTTTTGGTTGGGATTATTTTTGTGTTTCTGGATTTCTATCATTTCCATGTATAGTCTTGGATAGTAACTCTGAGTTCTATAGGAACTTCGGTCTCTTCAAATGTGCTAACATGGATACTTTTTAGCGACAAGAAAAAATTTTAATTATATTGAATTGTTATTGTAATTTCGGTGTCATTTCCATCCTTTATATTAACCACATTATTCCGTAGCTTTGACGATCTGAGATTATGATTCAAGTTTTTATAGTCTACTTTCCGTGGTTGTGACGACTGAACCAAAGCTGTGATAATAGTAATAATTCACGCAGTATCCCTTGCTTGTCAGCAATCCAGCGTTATGACCAATTATGAGTTTCATCATTGTGTATGATATGAAATGTATTTCATTTTATACGTCCTTCGGGTTACCTAACAGTTTTTGAAGTATACGAGCAGTTTTGAAAACAACTTTCATGTTAATTTTTTCGAAAATTCACACCAATCTGACAAAATGGTTTAGACTTTCGCGGCTGAGGTTTTCAGTGTCACTGTTTTCCGAGTTCGAAAGCCGTGGAATTTTGGAATTTCTTCCTGACGTTTCGCTGGCGCGAGTGGCTAGCTTCTTCAGAGGTTTAACCATCATGGCTTGCTATCCGATAGCATCGGCTAGCTGAAGAAGCTAGCCACTCGCGCCAGCGAAATGTCAGGAAGAAATTCAAAAAAAAAATCCACGGCTTTCAATCTCGTGAAAACAGTGACACTGAATCCATAACATATTCGAATTATACTTTGTGTGATTTTCACCAGACAGTTTACAAAACAGCAAACAACCGCAACATGATGGTCTCGGTAGTGTAGAGGTTAGCACATCTGCCTTTCAAGCGGAAGACCGGGGATCGATTCCCCGCCGGGCCACCGTGCTGGGTAATTGCATGTTAAAAGGTAAGGCCTCCTCGTTAATTCATTGCTCGCACAAGTTTCGAATCCTGAGGGTTGACGTTCGTCAGCTGGTTAACAGAACGAACAATTTTAGAACAAAAACAATGTGTTTCGCTATACAATAGGAGTTTTCATACTAAATGTCTAGTGAAAATCTTAGTAAGAAGTGACAGTATGAAAATGCTGTGGTTTTGTAAACTGTCTAGTGGAAATCTCACAATTGAAGTGATATTTGAATATATCGAGTTTTTAATAAAGCTATTAATAAAAAAAACTTTCATATGATTCAAACATTACCGGTCCACACTACATATCTTTTGATGTTTTTTCAGATTTGAATGTGGAACATGCCCAAGTTCTTCTTTATCTGTTTCATTCTTTAACATTGATGCAGAAAAAATCTGTTGTTCTTCTCATGGCTGGAGGAGTGCTGAGATGTTCAGAAATAGCAAGAGGACCGTTGAAAGATTCACAATTGTTACACCTGTCTAGGTTACTCCTTCTCTTTGATTACATAATGAAGCATCTTTATGATGCACCAACATCTTTATTGGAACAGGTGAGGTTGATATCTACTGACCCTTGACAATCAAATTTAATTTTGACAGTTGATCCAAACATACCAATGAATAAAATGGTTAGCTGATGCTAACCGCTCTAATTAGAAAGTGTATACATACATATTTGAACTAACTCATTCAAATATTTCGGACCTACACATTTTTAGATAATAAACGTCAGAACTTATAATAAGTAACATTGTCAAGCACATGCAGACAAAATATTGATGAATTTTTTACATGATTTAAATTTATTTGTTTGAAAGGAAACAATTTGTAGACATGAGAAAAATGGAATCACAGATGAGAAACATTTTATGGAGAGAGTACATAAACTAACTATTCTTCGTGCATTTTCTGACTAAATAAGACATTCATTATCTAAATTAAATTTTATGGTAAAAGTTGTTGCTGATGACACAACCATGGTGTGCTTTTATAGAAATCTATCTGAATTGAAATATAAATTAATAGTAAAAAAACATATTCATAAACAAGCTTTTATAACATGTTCTGAAAAGAAGAAAATAATTATAAATTCATTCAGCCCCACCTATTTATTACTTTACACAATTTATATCATATAAAAGCTTGTCGTGAAATTCACCTATTTTATAAAAAAACAGTTTTTTCTTGGAATTACTCATGTCAAGTTCAACTTACATATTGTATTCTTATTTGTCTGTACAGGTAAATCTCATTTTATATCATATTAATTGTGTAATGTAATAAATTTACAGATTTGAATTGAATTAATTTTTTTCCATAGCATGTTATGAGAGTTAGTTTTGAAAAATGTTTTTTACTAATAGTTTATTTTTCAGTTATCGCTGGATATATTCTGGATATATTCATTTAGTGCGTCATTGTTGTATGGTCAGTCCCTACAACATTTATTCAAGCACTACCGTACTTTTGACTCTTTAAAAAATGGTATAGCACTTATTTTTTTTAACAATATTTGATATCCATATTATGTGGGTGCATAAAAAAATATAGTCCACTGGGAATTGACCATATTGATATTATTAATATTATTACACACATAATATATACATACATACATATATACGAACAAAGCATGTTAAATAAAAGCTTGTAATAAAAGGAGAAGTGACCATTATGCCATTAAAAAATATAGTAAAATTAACATAAGTTTCGTTTGAAATTTGATGAATTTCTTGTGTCATTATTAAAGTCACAACAAATGGGATTTTTTTTCAATTCCTCTATTTCTTAGATTTTTAGATTTGTGACTACTAGTTTATTGTTTTATATTTATGAAGTTTAGCAAGAAACACTAAATAGAAACTTACTATTTATTTGAATGATACAAATAAATGGTTTTCATTTTCAATTTTTTTTCAGATTCAGTGGAACTTATTCTACTCAACGAGCTTGAATGTCGACAAAGATAAAGACAACAGTATGACTAGAATGTATACATCATGGCAGAATATTGAAGACAATTTCAGAAAAAACTCCACCTCTGACGAATTTGCAATGAAACCTCGATTTTATGTTTTGACAAGTTCTGAAATGAACAATCAAGAGGCACCCAAACTAGATGGCCTTGCTTGTAACTTTATACTTGGAACACCTGACAAATTACGTTACCCGTTGCTGTTGGATGCTTTAATTGAGATCTTGAACATCACTCACGTCACTTCGGGTGTGAATACTTCAAAAATGACTTATCTGGGTCTTTGTGCGGCACAGTATTGCTTTACAATCTGTTGGAGGTTAGAAGCAATTATTTGATGAACTATGCAAGTGGGTCAAGGTTATTTTCCGGGTTTGTTGGGCATCTGCAGGGTTTCAAGCTGGACGTTTTGTACACTACTGCAGTAGAAATTATCAAAACCGATGAGATAACGAATGAAGTGCTCGAGTATCCCGTTTTGTTCAATTGGTATTGGGTGTTGCTTCTTTTCTATTGGTCGAATTGAATTATCTCAGTTTGCGAGTGTAAATTAGTGCAGGTAGCCGGACTTAATTGATGTTGATTTCCTTCTCTAGTACCTTCTCTGAGTGCATGTTCCACTACTGCTGATTTATCGGTATGCCATAGGCGACAATTGTTCTTTTGTTCAGAGAGCCGAATGCTTACACTTCTCTTTGTGGTTCTAATTTTGATAAATCCACAGTTACAAGGGATCTGGTTACCCCTGGTGTTGCAAGACTGGATACCATGTAGCTGTGGATCGGTTTACTTTGGAACCACGAAGAGAAGTTTAAGTACCTGACGACTCCACAAGAGAAATTGTCGCCTGAGGGGTATCCATGTTATTGTGTTTGGGAAGACCAAAGTGTTTGATAAAAGTCAGTCCTACTTCTCAGGGCTATGTAGAGAGCGATAGAAACACAAAAATAATTTCGACAGAAAAGAAGAAGGAATTAACATCAATGGAGTCTAGCAATCTGCAATGAATTACACCCCTAACTAAAATGGAGCCATTCAATTTGACTAGTAATAATTATAAACTTTATTTAAGAATTGTGTGCATAAATACGAAAATAATTTCGTAATTTATAACACAGAATGAAATGATGCCAAAGATAATCATAAATACCGGGTAACATGGACTCATTGTACACCCCCATTTTTCTTTATTCCTCAATCTATTTTTACGAAATTCGAAATATTGAATATGCTCATATCCTGGAAAATGCTTGCTGGAAAATATCCTTGACACCGTTGCATCCGGGCCTGAGCTATTTTACACTTGAACGTAGCCTGATTTAATATTTTTAATTTCAGATTGTTGCAGTTATTACCCCCTTCCATATCTTATATGGAAAGGTTGGCGACTGGAGAGAGCTTAGTTGCAGGACCACTTTTGCTACATTCTCTAGTATGGGGCCCTCGGACTTCTCACAAAAACTTCAACAGGTGGCTGAAAGATTGTTTAGTTAAGCAAGGAATGTATACACAACATACCGATAAATTGCTAAAGGCTGTTTCAGAGACTGTTTGCAATTCTAAATATGATACCACGAACGCCAAAAATTGTATGATTGCACTGACACCAGATGTTAAGAAAGGTATGTTTGAATCCCTATCATCAGAAATGAAATTTCATTAGGTTGAAACTGATTGATAAAAATCTCATATAGTTTTTTAAATAATTGTAATGAAACTATGATTATCTATCATATCCATAATAATTGAAGAAAACAATAAGTAATATTTAATACGCCTTTCGCTACACGTTAGCTTCATCAGTTACCGTCTCCACAAACTCTATCAGAGTTTGTGGGTTTTTCAGTTGCAATTTTTTCTGTAGTATTCACACTCTGAAACACTTAATAACAATTATACTACTGTGGAATAATTGCCTTGACAGTATTATAAAATTTAAGTATGTATTTTCAAAAAAAAAAAGAAAATATAAAAGTTCAAAGCGGAGTTAGACACAGACTCTATTTATAAATGGGACATTCTTTTCTTTTTTGTAATAGTTTCAATAATTGAATCAAAGACTAAGTCAAAACAACGTGGAAGTGAAGATGGGTCATTCAAGTAACACTTTATTGTGAGATTTTCACT
>WOGR01012244.1:0-10267 GCA_015342045.1 Leptinotarsa lineolata | reverse complement strand
CATTCATTTATGTCGATTTTGTGTACTTTGTAACTTTGGCTGAAGAAAAGGGAACTTTGGCAGTTCATTGGAATTTTTCTTGAGCTTTTGAAGATCTGGGCTTCACAAATTGAATTTTGATCAATTGGACACGCGAACATATCATAGCCCAATTCAGTTCGGTGTATCAATGGTTTACAAGCACTCATGCCCGTGATTGGTACGAATATCAAAGAATCATCGTCTTTCGCGATATATTGTTGAGTGATTGACAGAATATGATGTAATCCTGTTCTGTTGTTAAATATCGGAATAGGATATAAATGGTATAAGGAATATATTTCAGGTTCTATTAATGGGATTTTGAGAACAAAAGCCAAGTTCGATGTGGTTTGAAATGCTTCAAGCTCTATAATTTCGAGAAATCGAGCAACTTCCTCTAATTTTGGAGAAGGGGGAAGATTATTTCTCCTTAAATTCTGGGATATTTCCAGCAATGCATTCACCAATTGTTCAGGTTCAATGATTGAAAAATGAATGATGTGTAATCGTGGAAACGTAATAGAATCTAAAATATCATCCACATTTTCTTGTAGATATAGAAAGCTCTCCATGAGCTCTTCACAAATTTCTATGAATTTCAGTTTTGCTTTTATTTGACTCATTTTCTTAGTCGAGTCTCGTATTGCTTTTTCAATTATTTGTATGTCTATATTGAATGTTTCTTCATCGACTTGAAGCTTCCTTATAGTTGTGTTGAAATTTTGAATAACAGAAGTAGTTACCGATATTGGGTTTTTCAATAAATTTTCTAATTGATGTTCATCGCTATTCAGCCTGTTTATGGAGTTGGTGTAAAATTCACCATCAGAGGTGTCAAGGTTGCCAGTGATTGATTTGAAAATGCTTCCTATGCCATCAATGAGACATCTCTTGTATCTTTTTGTGTCGAATGTTATTTCTGCAAACTTCAATTTTATTGCGTCTAATTTTTTTGGAACAACCCATACTGGGGATGACCAGGGGAAATAGAAGGGCGTATTATTCCGTCTTTTAACATTTTTTTAATTTGTCTTTTGACTTCCTCTTTATGAATTTGAGGGTAGCGATATGATTTTGTAAAGAGGCGTCTTTTGTATTTATGGAGTGTTTGATTTCATTTGTGAACGTTAATCGATCACCTTCTAGATAAAAAATGGCCGAAAATTCTAAACATGTTTCTGTTATTAGTTTCGATTCTTCCTCAAATTCTTTATCGATTTGATTTTGTTCTGTTTCTGCTTCGTTTAAGTGGTTCGAAGAACAATTTTGGATTGGTTCAATATTTATGTCAGAAAAATTTATTGTTTTGGGTATCGCGTTTGAATTTATGATTGAGGTCAAGAACTCGCCGTGCTCATTTACTTTTACTAGGGCATTTGGTAAACGAACGTTTTCTTTATTCTGAGCTACCAGTATAGCATCAGTGTTTGAAAGGTTACATTTTAGTTTGAAAATTCTTTTGATTCGAGGTTCTATGATTACAGTGTTATTTGGTATTTCATCTTTCAAATGTTGGTAGTAGTCAAATTTACTTTCGAATGCGTAATTGTCGGGATCATATTCGAAAATGTCGTCAATTTCTGCAGTTGAAGTTTCTGGGTTCAATGTGAGTTGGTATTTTAGTTTTTGATTATCAGGTACTTGAGGTGATTGAGGCAGTACTTGAGGTTGAGGAGATTCTTGAGGAGGTACCGAGATGTTTTCAGTGTTATATGCTTTAAAAAGAGGTACTGTTTTGAAGTCCGTTATTAATTTTTTGTTTTTCAAATCAACTATACCATTATAGTGTTCTGAAAAGTCTGCTCCGAGAAGTCCGTCGAATTTTATGTCGAGATCTTGAATATGAATTTTGTAAGGTTCTGCGTCTGAGAAAGGTATCAATACAGATTCGATTATCAAAATTTTCTGATTGGTAATATCTTGGATCATCATATTTTCAGAAAATCGATTCCTCTATTTCTCCGCTGTTTTTGGTTTGAAAATTGAAAGTCCGGCTCCTGTGTCGGTTAATACTTTGAACGTGTTGATAGCGTCCATAATATAATATAAATTTTTTGAATTGACCATGAAGGATTATCCTAATGAATATCTGTTCTGGGATTTTGGCAACTATGAGATATACGATATACAATATGCCGTTGAGAAAGTTCTGAAATTTCGAGTATATCCGGAGATATCCGGAAAAAACAGAAATTTCGGAAAATGATTTTTATTTTTCTTCGGCTTAATTTTTCGAAGGTTTCAAAAATAAATTGCACTTCCACAAAGCCACTTTTCCCCTGCTAAATGATGATGGTTTCATATTTGCTATGCGTTGTTTCGTATGTTTAGTTGTGACGTATTCCTGAGACAATTTAAAAAAAAAAGTCTATATAAACTTGTGTCTGGAAATGCTCCGTTTCGAAGATAGAGGGTATCAAAATTGAATGTTTTTGTTTGCTTGTTGGAAATGAATCTAGCAAAAAATGAGTTATTTGCACAAAATTCGATATTCGAGGTTTTTTGACGTGGAAAATCATAATTTTGCATTAATTTTCATGTAACATCTAGAGGGCGCTGCGTATGCTCTCATTATTCATATCAAGTCGCCCTAAATTTTTTGACAGTGAACTTTTGGTACTTTTCATGAAAAAACCCAATTTCCACACCTATTCCAAGTATGAAAGGTATAACTCCTCAACAACGCTGGGGGTGATCGTTTTCGAGATATTCACAATTTTCTATATCGGTGCATATTACTTTATATGATATCAATAATTTTTGTCACTCTCCGCTGGCAAATTGAGTTGATTTAATCGGAAGTTTGTGGATGTGGATGGAATGGATGGAAGTTTGTTTATGAAAATAGAAGTTTGCTGTCACATTTCAAACTAATAATTGACAAATTCACATTTCGTAGTTTATAAAGTGATTTTTTGGTACCATGCCCAATTTTACAAATGCTGAAATGGCTGATATGGTTTTTACATACGGCTTAGCTGTCGGAAATTCAAGCGAGGCCAGACGCATCTATCATGAAAGGTATTCTCAATGCGTGACTCCTTGTGCAGCGACATTTGCGAATCTTTTCCAGCGACTTTTCGAATCTGGAAGCTTGAATACAAATTCTGCAGTAGGACAGCCATGAACTACAAGAACTGTTGAATTGGAGGAGGCGGTTCTCGTAGAAATTAGTGAACATCCAGAGATAAGTGAAAAAAAATAAGTCTAACTCCAAATGTTTGTCACATGACAGTTTACAGAATTTTAAAGGAACAGCAATTACATCCTTATCATATTTTGCGTATCCAGGCACTTACGTTACGTGATTTCTAACCACGTATCGAATTTGCTCGATGGCTTCAAAGAAAAGTCGAACAACATTTCATCGAAAATCCTCTTCACAGATGATGCTAATTTTTCAAGAAATGGTATCATGAACTTCCATAACAACCACAAGTGGGCGGAAGATAACCCACATGCGATAACGCAAACTCCAAGACGAATTTTTTCCAATGTATGGGTAAACATAATTGGAGATTATTTATTTGAACCCTATTTTCCCCCCTCACGTTTGGATGGAGATGCTAACCTACATTTTTTGGAACACGAGCTTCCCCAACTCATGGAAGATGTTCCCATTGGTTTCCGAAATCACTCTTCATTTATACACTATGGAGTTCCTGCTCATTTGAGTGTGATAGCAAAAAAATTTTTTTGACGTAGCATATCCCCAACGATGGATAGGAAGAGGAGGCACTGAGCATTGGCCCCCGAGGTCACCAGAACTCAATCCCGTCGATATTTTATTGGACACCCAAAATCACTAGTTCATGCTAGCCTCATTGAAAACGAGGAAATGTTGAGGAGTAGCATCATAGCTTGATGCGAAACGATTAGAAACGCTCCAGGTATTTTTCAAAGGGTGCGAAATTCTTTGATGAGAAGATCATAAGCTTCCATTACTGTTGGGGGTCGTTACTTTGAAGAGTTGTTGTAATAATTGTTTCGTTCAATTTTCATATGTTTATTTTCCTAATAAATAACATAGTACTTCTCCGAATTGGTTTTTTATAAACTCCGAAATGTAGCACTTTCTCATTGAATAATTGAAAACCTAACAATTTTTTTGGATTGAATAGGCAGTTTGATAATGCTCGATAACTAAAATTGCAAAAAATTTATGACAGAAACCCACCATGTTTTGAGAAATTTCAAAAATCTTTATTTAGAAAACGAATCATTTTTTGGTGAACATTTTATGAGAAGAAGTTGTTTATTTTGACAAGATCCACTACATATTTAGTTTTTCTTCACTTAGCGTCCTAGGAGCTGAGTGATATGCATCGATATAGAAAATTGTAAATATTTCGAAAACGATCACCTCCAGCGTTGTTGAGGAGGTGTATCTTTTTTACTTGGAAAATATGTGGAAATTGAGTTTTTTCATGAAAAGTACCAAAAGTTCACTGTCAAAAAACTTAGGACAATTTGAAATAAATAATGACAACGTACGCAGCGCCCTCTAGATGTTACATGAGAATTATAACAAACTTATAATTTATAACGTCAAAGAAACCTCGGGTACCAAATTTCGTGAAAATAACTCATTTTTCGCAAGAGTTATTTTCAAAAAGCGAACAAAAAAATCAATTTTAACACCCTGTATTTCCGAAACGAATCTTTTTCGGACACAAGTTCATATAGACTTTTTTCTTAAAATTGTCTCAGAAATACGTCATTTGGATATTTTAACGTACTCATGTTACACCCTGTAGAGATATGTACGTTTCCCATTTAAAATTATTTATTCAGGTCAAACACGATTCACCAACTCTGGTATGTTCAATATGAATAAGAAAAAGTACTTGTCTCAAACAAATTTACATCTAATGCAAGGAAGAAATTTTCGAAAGCGATTTGTTTTCAATCGCTAGATGAGTATTATCAGAGGAAAACTTTTGTGGTAAATAATTTTCGACGGACAACTGACTGCGAAAAGATACCTACAGTTCCTCAAAAATCAAATTAACAATTTCATTGCCACTGGCTAACCAAGTTGATATCTATTTTCAACATAATGGAGCGCCACCTCACAATTCTCAAGTTGTAAGAATGACACCTTCCCAGAAAAGTGGATTGGCACTTATGGACCTATTCAGTGGCCTGCGAGGTACATTATTGAGTTGTCATATTTCTACATAAATGTATCATTTCTTTTTCATATTCTTGATCACCAGATTTCACTTCGCTAAATTTTTTCTCAAATAAAAAGCAGGTTTACAATACAACATCAACTACTCGTGAAGAACTAGAGCATGAAGTAACGGTGGCATTCCAGAACATCACTGAGGAAGAGATAATCAATGTGATGCGCACAACAATTGAAAAAGTTGAACTTTGCATAATCAAGAAGAAGGCCATTTTGAAAATTTATAACCTTAGCGGACTAATTTGTGACTCTCTTGTGACTCTTATTCGAAAAAATAGAGAAAATAAAGTGAAAGTGTGTGGCATCAAATCATACGTTAAAAATTAAGTTAACTGGAAAAATTCATATTCGCGACTGTTCAATAATTCTTCAAACGACTGTGAAGTCATAAGCCTCACAATCGTAGTTTTTCCATGTTATTTGATCAAGAGTGAAGCGATTTATACGATCCATGGCATTCTTTATCAAAAAATATGAATTGTAATAAAAAATAATTTCTTCGTCGAATATTGACAAGTGGATATTGTTGGATTCAGAATATCATTTTCGATCGAAATTGGAACTACGGCAAAGCAAATAAATATGTCAAAATATGTAAATTGAACTATAATACACTACCCCCTAATTTCGTGTTTCTATCTCCAATAATGAAAAAGTTGTAGAGGCGTGCCACCTCATAGAATCACCCGATATATACGAAGTTTCACTTCAGCCGTGTTTTATTTTCATTATCGGATACATTAGTTATTACTGTGGTTGATTGTAAAACCAAGGAAATAAGCTTATGGTATGAGAAAAAAGATACAATTGTTTTTGAATGAAGTTTAGAAAGATATCTAGTAAAAACTGAATCAATTGTTGATCCATGTCTTGTAGTAGGCTCTTTTTGGTCATTATTCATTTGTAGTTCTAATTTATTTTGAAGGAAGTTAACCAATAGTTGTCCATCTGCGGATGCGACATTAACATTTCCTGCTAAAATAAGTGGCAAGGTATGATAGTTTTCTTTCAATTCTTCAGAGCTAACTTCACCGTGAATGTGTGCTTGAACCTTTCTCTCTCTTGCCCATACAATAATATACGAAACGTTACTCTCTCTCTGTCTTTCTATTCCTACTAACGTATACCTCACGTATATAGTTCTTCAAAACTCTGCTAGCTCCAACTGATATCCGAATTTTCCGAAAACAAAAAACAATATGGAGAACATTCTTATTAAGAACTCTGAAAATGAAGGATTTCCGTTGAATGCTGCCTTTAATTTCCCGGGGTTCCTGGGCACTCAATTCTTTTCATAACATCCCTTCTACTATTCTACAAAAGTTATTAGATAATGCCGATTTTGTTTCCAAATTATTCAATAAAATTTGGAAAGAAAAATTTCCTTCTGAGAAGTCGCATGAAGCAACTATAATACCTATTATAAAACACGGCAAACAGAAATAAGATTCCCGATAAATAATGAACAAATTATTAATGATCGATTGACTTGGTTCGTACAAAAAACATACCATTCACACCAATTCATATCAACATCTGATAACCCGGTGAATTTTGAATCATTTATCCATGAAGATTCTGCAAACATGAAAGATGCCATTGCTATTTTCTTCGATATAAGTAAAGCTTGTAACATAACATGTAGAAATTATATTGTGAAAAAATGTAATACATGAGGTATAAGTGGCAACTCATTGACTTCCGTAAAAAACTTTCGGCGATGAAAATATTTCATAGTCAGGGTCAATAGAACATCAAGAGCAGTCTTCAGAAGAAGAAGAAGAATATACTAATTGAAATAGTTAATCCTAATATACAATATTATATAAAACATATCACTAACATTTGATAAATTGAAAATAATCAAAAAAAAACTCAAAATGTAGATATAGTTCATAATTGAAAATAAAAATTTTCAATTTGAAAAATAACGACATATGCTATTAAAAATATATTGCAGTATAGGTGAGCAGCTCCAATAAAATTGTAAATAAAAGAGAATAACATACGAATACTATAAGTAATAATATTATCTTACCAAGTATTATTCCATCTAGCATTATGGATAAATTTCAATAAATGTTTTTTAAAAATACCTAATAATGGACTAGATTTGATTACATTTGGTAATTCATTGTATGAATCAAACCCTTCGAAAAATGAAGAATTCATGGCACTTCTCCTATTTGTTCTGCATAAATGCATATTAGTATGATTTCTTGTGGCATATTTGTGCACTTCTAAATTTAAACCAACAAATTCAGAAAAATATGAAGGTGAAAATTCATTCAGAATTTTATATATAAATGTCATAGTTGGGTAATACAACCGTAAAGAAATTGGTAGCCATCGCAAAGTTTGTAACATGATTCCGATTTTGGTGAATCTATTTATTTTTAGAGCAATTCGCATACCGCGATTTTGAAGTTTTTGTAATTTGGATGTTTGGTTTATATCGAACAAGAAAATAATAGAAGCACAGTAATCAAAATGTGATTGGATAATCGCATTGTATACAGTTATTTTAGATTGAGTGGATGAATTATCAGAAATTCCTGCAAAAAAAAGTTTTTCAGATATTTTTTTACATATATAATCGAGATTATTGCCAAAAAGTAATGAATTATCTGGCTGGTATCCAAGATATTTGAAACACGTCACAATTTCATTGTTTTCATTATCGATTTGTAGGTTTATCCCATTTAAATAAAGGTTGTTTCATTTATATTTTGTTGTCATAATCATTCCTTTAGTTTTCATTTTACTCAGTTTCAATTTATTTGCCATCAGGTACTCATTTATATCCTTCAATGCGGTATTCATTTTATCAATAGCTTCATTTGAGCTTGTATCGTAGCATGCCAATAGAGTATAATGTGCAAATAAATTTACAAAATCAACATTTATAAATTTGTTTATGTTATTCAAGTATAAGATGAAAAGCAGAGATCCTAAAACGCTACCCTGCGGCACTCCTATATGTATATCTAATTCCTGTGAGATAATATCTTGAACTCTAACTTTTTGCTCTCTATGGGATAAACAGTCAGATAACCATTGGTAAACATCACCATCAATGCCATAACCTCTTCATTTCATTGGAAGAATATTACGATCAATTGTTTTTAAAGCTCTCTTCAGATCAAGGAAAACAGCTACTACAAATTCATTGTTATCGACTTCTTTTTTGAATTTAGAAAAAGTGAGTTGTAATGCGGATTCACATGAATATTTTTTACGAAATCCAAATTGATTATTCATTAAAATTTCATTTTGTTCAACATGATCAAGTACCTACTTATAAACAGCTAGGGCAAGAATTTTTTCTATTGGTGGTAATGTATTTATACTTCCATATTCACTGGCCTCAATTCTATTGCTTACCTTTTGAATGGAAACTATAGTACTGACTTTTAGAGAATTTGGTATTTTGGAACTTTGAAGAGGGGTATTTACTAGGTTGAAAATTATATGTCCACATGTTCCAAAAATAACTTTGAGCATTTTGGAATTGAAGATCTCATGAACATTGTTTTTGTTGTCTAAGGAGTTAACAATTAGACGGAATTCATTCATTGTTAATATGTGAAACTTGGAAAAATTAGGATATAGATTATAAATATCAAATTTTCAATCTTCAACAACATCTATACTATCAACAATTTGCTGAATACTGGTAATGAAGTAGTAGTTGAATTCGTTTACTATTTCAGTTTTATTATTAACAGTATACACCTGGTTTGTTGAGTTGAAATAAATACAGCTCGAAAAAATTTGACAATTCACGTTTATAAACTTTTTTAAAGTTTTCCACATCAGTTGAGAGTTATTTTCATACATATCTACTCTATCGAAAAAGTATTGGGGTTTCTTTTCCTTTTTTAATAAATTTCCTACTTGATGTTTCTGTTTTTTAAATTCTTTCCATTCGTCATTTCAATTCACCCCAATAGTTTAAATAAAATTCTAATATATCTGATCACGTTGTTTCATTTTATTATGAATTTCATTATCAAACCATGGAATGTTACTTTTATAGTGACAGACTTGAATTTGTGCCACTTTGTTGATAACTGATTGACAGTTATTGAGTAAATTGGAATATATGACACAAGCATCTGTTGAATTCAAATCCCAATCACACGAAATTGAATTTAGTTTTATTCTACCCAAATTTTGCTCACTGAGGTTTTTATAATTTTTGATAGAAGTGTTTTCATTTCGTTTGTTATTTTTGAGACAGATAGATATCAATGAATGGTCACTTATTTTAGGAGTAGAATGGACAAAACTGTTTGCACAATTATTATTAGCTAGTACATAATCAATTAGAGTTTCACTGTTATTAGTAGTAGAAGTTTGAAATATGATGTGTGTTTTTTCCTTTAATATTTTTTATTATTCTTTCAACAATTTTATCTCTGATATAGGTTAAAACGGAGTAGATACCTTTATCCAACCTTTTTACTTTGAGGCCTCCTCAATAATAGTTTTGTGTGGCGATTCCAAACGCATATTGGTATCAATTCCAGTATTTTTTCGATAAAAATAAACCCATTTAGTGTAGTTAGCATAGTTATCCATGAAATATTTTCCAAAAGCTTGAGTGTCAACATCTTCGTTTATCAAATCTAGCAATTTATGTAATTCCATCAAAAAGTCAGATTGATTTGTGTCAGTCTAAACTACTTTTAATGATTTATATACAGTTTTCCATCTTCCTAAATCACTGATTTTGTTGAAATTTGATCTCCAAGCTCTATCGATATGCCATGAGTAATATAATTGAAAAAAAACTGGTGTCATTATTATTTTCCATGCGTCATAAAAAACAGATACAATATCGCTCATAAAAATTTTTAACGAAAGTGTACCTGCTTCAGATTTGATTTGCTCGAAATAAAGTTCAAAAACTGCTGTGTCTTTTCGATTGCTAAACATGCATACAACTGGAAATTCCTCTCCGAAATCATCGACAATCAACAGGCTAGTGAATTCAAAATAATATCCGTTTAAAGCATGAGTACTATCTATGCAAATGATATTTTGTCCAAA
>WOGR01012242.1:0-10267 GCA_015342045.1 Leptinotarsa lineolata | reverse complement strand
CGTTGCGTTACGTGGCTTCCGTGTGGGTAGCTCGCTGTTTATTCCAAAATTAACAAAGTAGCTCAACACATTGAAGAGGTTGGCGACCACTGGTTTAAACCGAAGCCTATTTTGAGGCTGAAGACGAATCGTACTATAAAAGTTGTATCGAAAAATTGTATGACCGCTATAATCGTTGTATCGCTTTCAAAGACAACTATATTGAGCAATAAAATTAAATTTTATAAAAAAAATTACCATGTTAGCCTACGAACTTCTCAGCCCTGAATATATTGAACTTCTTTTAATCGGCAGATAATGAAAACAGGAACAAGTTAATTCAGACATTTTCATTTGATTTCAATGAATCGTTTTCCTCCCACACTTTTATAGAACCTACTGAAGCTGTTAACAGTATAGGTTTTTTAGGATGAACACTGAGGGAATTCAGAACTTTTCCCGGAGTGTGAAATACTTTTTGAACAACTTCTTGACCCACCAAGTCCCAGCACCATAATTCTCCTGTTAAAGAGCCACTCAATATGAAATTGTCGTTGTGACTGATGGAACTCTCTATCTTCATATCTTCTGTCTTGTGTCCTGAATATCTGAAATTTTCAAAATCGTTATTCACAAGTTACAGAATCTGAGAAAAATAACAATTACCATCATCATCATGAGACAGAAACCTAATATATAATAAAATACCTATGAGATAATAATGTTATTCCTTTGAAAGGTATACATTAATTCGGGGGATACAAGATGCAATATACCAAACCAAGGCTACTTTCTTTTGACTATCTTCTTGAATTCTACAGAGGTAGGTGAACGAGTACGATCGAAATTCTGTGGTACTGTTAGCTTTTAGGTGTGCCGAAATTCTACATCTGACTAAATAATGATAATAATAATAAATAATCAGGGAGGCCACCAACACCTGAGGCCTTTGGTGAGTTGCGCTACCACTTACCCGAGCAACTGGTGCAAAACCGGACCGGCAGCCCAGGCGCACCCGGGAGGGAGAACACTATTCTTCCTCCGGTGCCGGCCGTGGGTCTTCAGGGCTAACCACCCGCTAGACCCAAAACTCGGTTCCTGAAAATAGAGGAAGGGGCCCCACAATTGACCCGCTCGGAGGGGTCAGAGGCAAGGTGGTGGAGCCCATAACGATGATTTGCCGACCGATGACAACCCTGGCAATGACAATGGACGCTTTGAGTGGACACATGAGCTAAGAGATAGCCTTATGCATTGTTACGAGAGTAATGAACCCGCACGAAGGGGATAAATGTCGAGATTGAATGCTCGTATCCCATCTACGGCGGCAGGGCTATATAGCTCCTTCCTAGCTTGCTAACGAAGTGGTAGAAGTGACAGTTCTACCACCTGTTGGCACGGCTGGAGAGGAGACTCGCATCATGCCACCAATAAAGACAATCAGAATATGCAAGGCGCTCCACAGAACCAGGCCCCTGAAGCCACGAAAACTGGCTTGTTTGGATGCGGAGGTTCATAGTGTTCTAACAGAAGAGGTTGACATTTGGAAAGTTAACACCGCCGTGTACAGCGTCGTCCATTCGCTTTCCGAATCGAAAAGACGAAATCTCGGCCTTGCGGTTCGGAAGACTGAATGGCGTGTACACATGGTGGAGGCTAAGATCACGTCGGCGAGACAACACACGTCTCGTATTCAATATGTGATGTATTACAGGGCGGCCAACAGGCCTTTCACGCCCGCAGTGTGGCGAATAGCCACCAAATTATGGCTTATCCATCACACTTTGAGTCAAGGCGTGCTGCTGACCATCAAACAGCACTACCTTTATATGATACGAATGCTAGTGAACTCGGATTAGTTTTCGACACTGATCACAACTCCGTCACCGAGTTGGAACCCGTTCAGCAAAAGGCTCATATAAAAGCCACAGAAATCACCTCACTTCTACGGCAATACAAAAATAAGCTAATCCATGGGGTCTTTTTCAATAACATTGAAGACCTTGGCTTATAAAAGGGCCTCACTTTCGCTTTCGTCAGGTCGAATGGACTGATGTCAGAAACTGAAGGGTTCATTATAGCATGCCAGGATGGTATCTTCAACACCATAGTCTACCGCAGTCACGTGATGGGTATAGAGGTTCCTGACACAAGGTGCAGGGCCTGCCACGAGGCCCTGCTACGAGGCACTTGCTGTCAGCATGTCCAGCATATGCGGTCTCGGCCTATATCCATAGACGTAACGCGGCGCTAAGGGTGCTTTATTACCATCTACGACACTCTTACAGTATTGACGAGACACCGGTTTTGCCCTACACTCCGGGGGTTATTGAATCCGTTGTGAGACTGAGGAATGCTGAATTTATTGAAACTTCTCGTTCCCCACCCTCAGGCTACTACAAGCTAATAAGCCGTGAATACATTTGATCCCTCAACTACATAATTGCCAAGGAAACATTCCTATGAAGTAAATGTTCAAATTCAAATCAATATTTTTCCAAATACATTCTCATGAATATAATTGATTATTTCAGGGTCAACACTCTTCAGTGGCTCTCTCATAAAAATACCACGACTAGCGAAGTCGAATCAATAGAATCTCGAAATATCACTAGAGAAACTATAAATCTATTAGATTCTTACGAGGACTGGTGGCTCACTCCTGTTTTTTCTTCAGACAATACCATAATGTACTACTCAGTTTTGATTATTTTGTTGGTTGTAACAGTATTCATGAGATCTCTATCATTTTATAGATGGTGTATAACTGCTTCTACGAAATTGCACAACCAGATGTTCGATAACATTGTTTATAGCCCGATGAGATTTTTTATCATAAATCCGTCTGGTAGAATTCTCAACAGATTCTCCAAAGATATTGGTACTTTGGATGAAACATTACCCATGACACTTTTGGATACCATTCAGGTGAGCTCACCAATAAAAGATTATGTAATGAAAATAATGGTGATACAATAATTTTTATTATTTTGGTGACAGTATAAAGTGGGAATAATAATATTTCTTCATGAACTTACAGTGACAATGAAATCGTCTAGGGGTGGAAAGAGTTATCAAAAATAATTATTGCAGCAAAAATATCACTGATAATTCAAAGATCAAAATATAAAACATTTACTGAGTCATAAAATTTTCACGACACCGGAAGGATTTTCAATGGTTTTCCGAATCGTCATATCAGTAGAAAATATTTGAGAGAACTTGTATCCAAATCCACATCTACTGGTAGTGCACATATCAAAAAGCCTCCGGTCAGCAAGTGCAAATAATTGGTGAGATGGCAGTCTACTTATTCCGTCGCGAATGTTTGTGAGGTGTCTCCTTCTACTGTGTGGAAACTGTTGAAGAGAAATAGGTATCATTCATACAAAATTGAAATGGTACACAAATTAACTGAAGATGACCCTGATCGAAGAACAGAATTCTACGAAATCATGACGGAAACCATTGCAAAGCATCCTACCTACCTCCACAATATTTGTTTTAGTGACGATTGTACATTTTTTTCAAACGGCAATGTTCACAGACAAAATTGCCGTTATTGGAGTGACACTAACCCTCACGTTTTCCGGGAAACACATATCCGATTTCCAAAAAAATTAAGGTTTGGGCAGGAATATTGGAAAACCATATTGTAGTACCTCTATTTATTGATCAAATTCATCAGGGGAACTGTATTTGAATATGCTGAAAACTACTGTTCGATATGGATATTGTATTCCAACAAGATGGAGCACAACAGATTACTCCCGACAGGTAAAAAACTGTTTGGATACTACTACTTTTCCCGGTCGTTGGATTGGCCGTTGAGGTCCTACAGAATGGCCAGCCCGCTCGCCAGATTTGACACCTTTGGACTTTTTTATGGGGCTATTTGAAGCAAAAGGTGTACGAAACTGAACCTGCTTCAATATTGGATATATAGCAGAGAATATAAATATTTGTAGAGATATTGACGTTACTGTGTTTGAAAATGTTCGGCGTCAAATATCGGATAGGCTGTTCATATGTCAAAAAGTTCAAGGCAATCATTTCGAGCATCTTCTGAACTGACCCCATTACCTGACCTTATTACCTCATATTATGTAGTTAAATATCAATGTATTCAGGCAATTATTAAAAGTTCCGCCATTTTGCAGTAGTTGAAGATATTGACATTATATTCTAGGGTTATGAAGCATTTGTCAGGAGCTTCAAAGAGATGTATCACAAGACCCCCCCTTTCCATTTAATTTTTTTCCCAGATGGCGCCCAGTCGCCATTTCGAAAGCTACATCTGTCAGTTTCACTTCAAAATAAAGTATTCATGCATTAATTTCATTATCCAAATTTTAATTTTTTGAGTTGACCCGTTCAAAAAATAAAGGGGGGGGGACATTAAAGAAATGCACTTCATATACAAAGCTTTCGTTTTATTTCAAAAAAATTTTGTCGAAGTATCTCACAGTTATTTTGATCAATACAGAAGTTTGTCAGAAAGGACATTCAATCAATGAAACTGTTCCGTTTACCAAATTTCTCTTTGTAGCGTTGTATAATATGCCTTCTGTTTAAAAAGTATTTCTAATGAAATTTGTTTTTTCGTTAATCAGATGTTGCGCCTTTTCGAACGACGACTCTAAGAAGTCGTAACTTTAACGAGCTGAGGATTAAGGAGGTCTTACAATTTGAAGTGCGATTCCTAGCACGGATTGGACAAGATGAAGTGAAAATTGATCGTCCGGCTTTGCGAATTGAACCATCGGATTACAAAGCGGTCAATAGAGTGAGTGAAGAAACTAACATGGTCTTGCTCTGAGAGATATTTGTGATAATCTCTGTTTATACTTTTTTAATCTCTGACCTAATCAAATGAAACAAAAAACACTCAAGACAAGTGTTTCTTACTCACTATTACTGCAGTTATCATTCACAGAGACATCGTCAATTCACTCATCATGGAATAATAATAATTTTCATTATTAGCATTAGCTGCAAATACAATTTCTCGCCCACACATCTTCGCACCCTTTGAATACACATACTAAACAGTCAGACTACTTTACAGTTTCCATTGTGAGGGTGTAATTCTCGAACCTATACCCATCTAAATCGTTCTTGAAACAGTTGCTAAGTAGCTATAAGATTGTTGAAACTATTTGCGGCACTATTATTGCCGATATAGCGGTGAAATATCGAAAGCCTTTGCGATGGTAATTGTTTTGCTTTATGGCGTACACGCCATAAACACAATTATAAGCAGAAGGCACCCAGACCAATGGAAGCTATTGTTTTAAGATGACACATGATATACAACTTCACAAAGGAGATTTTCCACTGAAGGTGGCACGATCTCCAATTCGACGGATTTTGAAGGTTGTCTAGAGTGGCACAAAATATTCAGAATTTTATAGTGTTTTAAAAATAACTTTGGCATTGTACTACTCCATTATTCAACAGAAAATGTTGAAAAATTTGAAAGAATGGAAGAGAGGAAATAACTCACATTGAAAATAATAAAGATTTGTTAATCATACACCAATTTTTTTTCAGGTACAAAGTGGAAGAAAATGCCCTCCCGAATCAACTACTTGCGCATGAACACACGAAGGAAAAAAGTCCTTCCGAAACAACTACCTCCGTATGAACATTCAGTTATACCAAAATCACTATTTTCTATTCAGTTTGTACTGGAAACGTTCATTATTAAATGGTAACAATTATCATTCATGGAAATACTACAGAGTGTGATATATGAAAGAATATTGATATAAAATATCATTTAATTGGAACATATTCCTCTTCAATCCAAAACAAACACTTTTCCCCATTACTAGAAACGCAGTACTACTTACTAACCAAGTTAGTGTCTCCAGATGAATAAAACTGTTTTCCCCATTTCCTGGAGACGCATTTCTCGTGATTGGAAAAAGTGATTTTATGGGGTTTATTTCATACAAGAGTTTTCAGTGATGCCCTTTGTCATCTTCAATGGTGTACTTCCAAGTTTCGGGACGTAACACTTGTCTTATTACCTCATCAGCACACTTCCGGGCATCAATTTCAACAAGTGTTCTTATTTTTTCTTTTGGAATTTCATTTGTTAAAGTAGAATTCATGCAGTAGAATTCCAAAATGTCAATATAAAAATGAATATTTGAGCTAAAAATGTATCTTCTATGAGTAAATCAGCTCAGAATAAAAAAACCTTGGATGAGGCTTAGGTAATACTAACCTCTCTTTACGGCTTCATTACGTAGAATTTGGGATTGAATCAATAAATTGATATAAAATACCATCGAACCAGTTCGAATTTCGGGATTTTACAATATCAATCACCTGATAATTCAAACTCAAAATTGCAGCCTTTTCATCTATTACGATGAGAGGTTTTGAATTTTTTAATCACATGTTTACCATATCTATATGGACCCAGTTTTTAATATCACAATATCGAAGTAAAAAGAACATAAGAAAAATGAATCACAATTCACGAAAAAAACAAAAATCATTCACATACCAAACAACAAACATCGAATTGTTGAGCAAAATTATAAAAAAAATAAGGAATCATATAACGTCGTCTGAATCTAAATTAATAATGAATTTATTTCCACCATTAATATGGAAGTGTCCAATCTCCATATAGTGTTTTTCAACTGAAATTATTTTTTAACCCTTTTCTGCCAGTCTTCTTTAGTAATATTAGATACTTCTTCTTATCAAATTTTGGAAAATTGTTTTTACGCCTGATACTTCATTTCAATTTTCCCCAAATCAACTTGATGGGATTGAAAACACAAAAATATACTTTTCAGCAATACTCTCATGGACATACACTTTTTCAAATGTTTTTGTCTGTAAAACTTCAAGTAGTTGGTTTTTGATATAGTAATCTCCAAAATACAAATTGTTATATTTTAAAAAACTTTGTATTTCATCTTTTCTCGAATTTTTATTCGGTACTTTGATGAACGTTGTCAAGAACTATTACACTATTCGCATCCAAATTTGGGGTCGATGTGTTTTCAAACCATTCCTCGAAAATATTAGCTCCCATGTTCTTATGATAGTCAACATTGCAGTCCTCAAGTTTTTCTCCATATAATTTCAAAGAATTTGGAACCCATTCTTTACTTTTCCGCAATGCACAATGTTTATTCGCGATCCTTTGTTTGCAGGCACGTTAGGCGCACACATTCTCGAACCATCAGTCCACCCTTTCGTAACTGTGTCGTGAGTGCCATACCAAGTTTCTTCCAAATAGAAAATTTGCCGTTGCTCTTATCTCTATTTATTTATTTGTTCTAATTATTTGTTATGCAGGTCTACCATTCGTCTGCTTTCCATAACTGCGTGACGTTTGTTATTCATTTTAAATCTAAATTCTAGTTTCTTTATAGAATTCTGAAGAGTTTTCTCACAGCAGCTCACGTTATGTCCGAAAGTATTCAATTTCTTCCTTATGATTTCAACTGTAGGAATCTCACTGCATTTGTAACAGTCGAATATTTCTTTTCAATGATTTTATTAGATGAACATCTGAAGATTTTAGTAATCCTGTATCACATCGCGTCTTACGTTCATAAGGTTCATTTTAGACTATTTTCCGTACAGTTGACCCAGGAAGTTTGGTCAAAACTGATGTTGCTTGTAATAGTTTGTTTTCCACGAAACCAAACTTGAGATGTAGATTTATATATACATTGAAACATACTCTCTGTGTTTCAATATTCATGTGCATCCGAATCTCATTCACTGGTGCATCCGAATCACCATCACTTTTGGAATCACTACACTGGAAAAAGTCTGTTTTGTTATCACACTCGTTATTAGTATTAGTACTTGTCCAAGGACTCCACATTTTAAACAGATAACAAAAATTTTAATTAAGTATAACTGTGCAATATCGAATTCGAACACTCAAGTCACGATCAGTTGCCGAACTGAAAATCGATGAGACGACAGTCGATAACCATACTCGCATTCACCGATTTCTATTCTTTACCGTAACATAACTTCAAATTCAATTTTATGACTCTCCAGCCAATCATGAAACTCGGTTAGTAACCGTTTGGCGTTTGAGAAAGCCGACACCCTTTAAGAGTGCACAATATCGGTTACTCGGACTTGGTCCACGTAAAATAGTCTCAGGTTATTTTATGTTTATGTCGTTACTTATAAGGAAACAGGTTAGAACTTGCGGGTGTCAATTAACTGGACCAAGCCTTACGGGTTTTAGCGTTTGCCGATGTATGGTACGCTGTGTTTACGAAAAACGGTAAAAATGTTTTTTCATATGGTTTGAATTGATGTTTTTCAGAATTCAGTGTTTTGTTCCCAAATTCTGTTCTATACGAAAATTGTAATTGCTTCAACATATATCTGAATAGAATAATCTCATTGATCTACTAATTCTTTACTGAAATAGTCCAAAAATATCCAAAAGTTGCAATTTTATAAATCTTTACACATACAAAATGAAGTTGAAATGATAGTATGTGATAGTATGGAATAGTATGGAATAAAATAGCAGCTTTCCCAGCCTTAAATATACAGTCAATTTCCTCGAAATCATGTCAATATACACTTCAATGTACTCAAAGTCACTTTTAGAAAAAGTAGTACTCCTACTACTGTATCTTCTGATGTGTTTCAAAATATGTATTCACTCCTCCCACTTATTGTTTGGATAGATATTTTTCAGGATTCAGTAGATTCTTCCCAAATTTTGATCGGAACGGAAACTCTAGTTGCTTTAGCGTATATGTGAATAATTTCATTACTCAGGTAAACTTCTGATTGTTTACTGAAATAGTCCAGAATATCCAAACGTAGAGATATTAGAAACTCATACACTACAACCTGAAGCTGAAATGACCCCAATAATACTATAGAATAAAAAAATAGACAAAATTTAAAACAATCTTCTCAGTCTTCGATATATACTAGCAAAAGCCTCACGAATCGGTGTCATACAATTCACTCTCGAACAAATTATTCATGATGGTCCTGCAAGGTGACGACTCCGGTAAAGTGGGCGAAATCCTGCTTTATTCCTGTCGTGTCTAAACTATGTCGAGCCACAACGGATGTTGCGTGTATATAGTTACGGATAATTTGATTCGTGTAACCGTTGTCACAGCGAACAGTTGGGGCACTCGACGACATATGACGTAGATAATTCTATCGTGTCATAAAAGGTAGAACGAACGAAGTCCATCTAGGCTAGTTGTTACAGGTATGAAGATATTATGTTTTTAATGAATTATTTGGCGAATTAAAATATGGCGAAATTATCTATTACATTATACTGACAAATTGATTATTGAAATATTGAGTTAATCGATATATATTTGCTTCAATACCAACATACAGGGTGGCCAAAGAAAGAAGCTGTCTGTCTACTGATGGGTTCTATAAAAATCTGGAACAAAATTAATTCTATTTATTTCAAGACATGAACACCTGGCGTCAGGAGGATCGGCTTTGAACAGGAAGGATTGTTATACTTAATTTTGCTATAAAAACACATATCACCACATAAGCAGTGGAATCTCTACTGATGAAAGAGAATTTCGAAAAATTCCGACAATGCTCTTGAACGATTTAATGTTATGTTTCCAGAAGACATGACTCCAGCTTGAAGATGTTTTCTTATATTATACAGAGAATTCTGGTCAAATGAAAAGGATTCTACCTAGAGTAGGTCAATGAAAACTTCTTTGGAGGACGAAGAAATGGAAATAAATGTGCTGGCTCATTTTGAAGCATATCGTGAAAATTTCATAAGAGATTGCGTGAGAAACAGGAGGCTGTTATTTTCGGATCTATTCTGAACATTTTGAAAAAAATACATGTTCATGCCGTATGAATAACTGTGACATTTTGCCGATGGTTTGTGAGTGTTAAATACGCTAATCTTCATTTTCTAAGACTAATTCTATGGAGCGATTCCAGAGGGCCTAATTATTCGGAAAAAGTGTTTTTCCTGAATTTTCACTTTTCAGTTTGGTTAAGGTGGGTGTTGGGTTAGACGGGGTTGGGGTGAGTTGGGTTAGCTCATTTGGGGTGGACGACGGGTTGGGGTGACTTGGGTTAACTCATTTGGGGTGGGCATGGAGGTTGGGTTGGACTCGGAGGTTAGGTTGACTTGGGTTGGACTGTTTTAGGGTGGACATGGAGGTTAGAGTGACTTGAGTTAGCTCTTCAGGGGTGGACTAGAAGGTTGGGTTGACTTGACTTGGATCAGGCCATTTGGGTTGAGAGTAAGATTGAGGTGACTACT
>WOGR01012241.1:0-10267 GCA_015342045.1 Leptinotarsa lineolata | reverse complement strand
GCAATCACAAGTCTTTCACCGAGTTGGAACTCGTTCAACAAAAGACCCACATAAAATTCATAGAGATCACCTCACTTCTGCGACAACACAAAGATAAGCCAATGCATGGGGTTTTCTTTGATAACATCGAAGACCTTGGCTTATCAAAGCACCTGACTTTCGCTTTCCTCGGGTCGAGTGGGCTGAAGTCGAAAACTGAAGGGTTCATCATGACATGCCAGGATGGTATCTTCAACACCTTGGTCTACCGTAGTCGCGTGATGGGTATAGAGGTTCAATTTTTCTCACAGAGTGAAAGGAATTGAACCTATCACCTTGAGTGTTGATAATTTTGATAGTTATATTGACAGCTATTCGATATATTGCAGCTGAAAGGCTGAAATATATCAAATAGATTGAATGTTAGAATACGGTTGTCAAAAACCATTTTTTTACTAGTTTAAAGTCTTTTTCAACCTTTTTTAGGTAAAGTCCAGGTTTCTGCCTCATGAAATATTATCGTGTCATCAGCATATTCAATGATCTCACCCCCACTATGAAATTTGAATAAATCATCAATATAAATGTTGAACAATAAAGAATCCGATACTGTGCCTTGAGAAACTCTGCAATTAACTTGTTTCAGATCACTAGTATTATCTGAAAAAAAAGTTGGTTGGGTAACAGGATCAATTTCTTCTTAGAAGAAAACAATTGTTTTCTTGCCGACGTTTCGAATTTAATCAAATTTTTTCTCAGGGATCGAAAAGTAGTTTTCCGTGTTGATATTACTATTTTTAAAACAATCAGACATAATAAATACATTTAAAAAAAATTAAAAACATTGCAACAATTTCGAGACAAGACCAACACAAAATGACATGAAACATTGTTTTGAAAGATGACTATTTAGAGGTCATTCGAACGCTTTCATCCCCTCTTCCCTCTCTCCGCTCCACCGATTCAGTGGGAGTTGATGGTTTTTCCGCTTGAATAAAGGTTTCCATATGTTGCGTATCTCTACGTTAACTTGGCTGAATGTCTTGTTGGATAACATATATGCAGCTTCTAGGACTTTTTTCAAACTTGTGGATCATCTTAGCTTGGGACCACTTGATGTTATGTTGATGTGTCTATACATGATCTGCTATTCCAGAGATGCTGGTTTTTCCTCGCTGTGTGTTTCTCTTGTGCTAGGCATTGGGGACTTTCAATGGCCTTTTAGTTTCATCGATATAGGATTTGCCGCACTCACAGAATATACGGTAAATGCAATTCTTGAAATGGCAGTCCGTATTTGGTGGCCTGGTTTTCATGAGGCTGCTACGGATGATGTTTCCGGATCTGGAGCAGGTTCTCATCTTGTACTTGGACCCAATTCTTCTCATCTTTTTCGACAATCTTCTGGCGTAGGGAAGTACAAGCACTGGTTCAAAATCTGTTCCACCATAACTTTGGAATAACTAACCCTTTGAAGATCTTTTTTAATAATGCCTAGTTCCCTGTCAATACCTTCTTTCGTATTACAGGTTTATTGCTGAATATAATTTTTATTTTCAGCTATTCAATTCAATTTATAATTTCATTTGTTCTTCCAGAAATTACAAATCACATTTTATCTTATTAGACAATAGAAGTCCAAACTAACAAAATTCATGTATGTGGTATGTTTGTACAAATTATTTATATCGTGTAAGAACATCAACCTGTTGCTTCATCTTTGAATTCATGTATCTTTTTTTTATCAAACACTTATTCACATTTTTTATAGATAAATACATGCCACATTTTGATTGCTTCAAATATTATCTGAATGTATTTATTTACTAGTGTTGCAGTAGGGGCTGAAAAATAGCTCGTATAGATGAACCTCACCTTTTTTTCGTACCTTTATGTAATGATAAATGAAGACAAGCAATTCACGAAGGTGATTTCACGAATGGTGCTTCGGTAGTGACATTACAACATATCCCGGAGACTTCCAGTTGCGAACTTAATCGGCGAGCATCTGCAGGATTGATCCGTTATCCGTTAGAAAGCCCTGTTTGTGAATGAAGATGCAAATGAAGAGGATTTGGGCATTATAAGATGCGCGCTGATACGCTGGTATTGATCGAGCGTGGGACGATGGGGCTCACCTCACGGGCGCCGCTGGTCATGAGCGCACCGAACAATTGCTCTCAGAAATAATTCGGGCGAAAAAATTTCATATTATCACCTATAGATCATAAACCAATCCTAAAAAATCTGTCCCATTTTAACGCAAGATTTGATTTGATAGAAAACACATTTTTGAGAATTTTCATTATTATTTAGCCTTTGAATTATGAAGTAAATAGGATAGGATTGTTAATGAGGCAAATAGCCTCCTAGACTTGACGGACACATACATATTCGTTGATGTAGCGTTGATTTTGAAGCACGGGTGAATGTAAGCTCATTGAACTGATCCTTTGACTTCAAATAACCTTATAAAAAATCTCAAGGTGTTGAATCACACAATTTTGGGGGCCAGTTCCGATCTCCGAAACGATAGAGTATTCGACTTGTTCATGTATCATACAGTATTTGAATTGTTTCACGAGCTGTATGATATGTGGCACCATCTTTTTTATACCACATATTAGCCACAAAAATATCATTCAACTTCAGCACAAAGAAATGTGTTATCATGTTGCTATGTCCAGAACCAGTTAGTCACTGCCTGACCTCTTTCTCGAAAATGTACAATGATGCATCCAGCCCCCAAAATCCGCAACAGTGACAGGTTGTATATGCATTTGTATCTTGACGATCACATCTGGATTCACCGAACCTCAAATGCGACAATTCTGTAGACTATCATAGCCATCAATATGAATAGGTGCTTCATCGCTAAAGATAATGTTGCTCGAAATATCAACATCTGGTTGAGATACAGTGACGACACCTTCATATTATCGAGCCATGGGAATACCGAACTAGACGCCTTCCTGAAGCACACCAACAGCGTAAGACCTTCCATCACTTTCACAATGGAAAAGGAAGTCCACAACGAATTGCAAACATCTGTATACCGAAAACCCACTCACACGGGACAGTATCTGAACCACGAATCCAACCACCATCCATCGACTAAAAGAGCAATCATCAAGACTCTACTAGACCGTGCTTTCGGAGTCTGCAATACGAAGAAAGGTCTGGAGAAAGAACTTGGCATCATCAAAAATGATCTTCAACGAAATGAGTACTCCAATGTGATGGTAGAACAGACTTTGGCTAAAAGACAGTAAGAACATCGCAAAGAAGAAAAGCCGTCACAAGTAGTGCTTGCACTTTCCTACATCAGAGGATTATCGAAAATAATAAGAAGAATTGGATCCAAGTACAGCACTCGAACCTGCTTCAGATCCGGAAACATTATCCGTAGCAGCCTTATGAAAACCAGGCCACCAAACGTGGATTTCGATTCCAAGAATTGCATTCACCGGATACTCTGTGAGTGCGGAAAATCAAATATCGGTGAAACTAAGAGGCCATCGAAAGTCCGCATTGCCGAGCACAAAAAAAACACACAGCAAGGGGAAACCAGAGAATCAAGAATAGCAGAGCATGTCTGGACTCATCAACATAACATCGAATGGTTTAAAGCTGAGATCATACACAAGGAGGAATACTGATTCAGAAGGAAATTCAAAGAAGCCGCATATATGCTAGCGTAGAGATACGCAACATATGGAAACCCAGAATGTTGTTTGTTCGTATCTTCATATAAGTAAGGTGTGGAGCCTAGCACCCTTACCCTTGCGGCTGTCTTTGTCAGAAGGACAAATAAATGGGGACTGAATAGAAGGTGTTACAGAGGGCAAGAAAGATCCTTGCGGACATCCGTGCCGCCCTTCGCGAGATTACCCCTGCCTGGTTGGGGTGAATTGGATGAAGAGATTATTCACCCTTTGACGTAGGATATGAGGGTCTCATTCGACAGTGTCTGGGCCTTCTATATCGAGAGGGGTCGTCTACAGCGTAATCTATAGCTTCCCTGACTAACTGGAAACCCATAATCAAGAAGAAAATGACCAACTACCGCCAAACGGTCATCTTCCGCTAAACCGATGAAGCGGAAAGAGGAGATAAGTGATAAGTGAGAGGAGGGGATAAGTGAAAGTATTCGAAAGACCCATGAATAGTCATCTCTCGGGGGAATTAGTCCAGTTATCATCCGAAGACGATTGTGGATACTAATAATCAAAACGCCGTGAAGTAATGTGGCTTGGAATCGCTTAATTTTCAATTTTACTTTTTTTGTTTCAATTTGTCAATTATTTTCACTTGTATCTTATTTCACTGCAAATTACATTCATGGTTTTTTGCTCAACATATTCGTTATTTTCAGCTATTCTTTCAAATTTTTCAATTGTATTAGTTATTTCAGGGATTTCAAATCATTTTTTATACATAATATTAGACAAGTCCGACTTGATGAAATTCACCACAAAACATTGTCAATCACCTTCAAACAAATCTATTCACCGAACACTCTTCGTCATTTATTAGGCTCCGATGGTTGTGTTAATTGAATTTTGTGAGCGTGGAGACCCAGATTTCCAGTGAGTACAGTCTGTAGAGAACTTCTTAAACTTAATCCACGACGTTGAATTGATGTTTTTGGGTTTTCAGCAACACTCTCACGCATTACTTTGATATTAACATCTGAACGGCTTGTTCTTGGACAAAGAGTGCGTTTAGTATCTCTAACTGATTCAGTCTCCCTCAATTGTTCAATTATCCTCCTCACATTTGACGATTTCAAAATACTATTCCGACCATATTTTTTATAAAATTTTCAAACTGAGGCCACGCGTTTTTCTATGATCACAAATGGCGGCAAATTCAAATCTTGCGTTTATTCTGGGACATCTAAATCTCAAGAGCGACTGAACCAACTTTCCTAAAGTATAATTTGTTGGACTCTTCTGCGCCTGGAATAGTAGAATTACTTTTGAAACACTTGAACAATCAATAGAAATTTTCGTGTTTGCAAGCGGAGGTACGCATATTTTTATACCTTCCCACTGAGGTATAATCCCGTTAGGTCTGGTGGTGGTGAACTTTTTCATTGAAAACTTCGAACAACGGGACGTGAAAACATATTGTCGGCAGCGTTACGTTGATGATACGTTCAGTAAATAATGAAACGGAAACCCGAGAAAGTATGACATTCTTGGACAAAAAAATGTGAAGATGGTACATTAGGTCATAGATTGTATAATAAACCAACGCACACAGACAGGTATCTGAATAAAAACACCAGCCATTATGAAAAATAAGGGTAATAAAAACGTTGGTTGTGGACTCATCTGAACTCAATCACCAAAAAAATGCCTTCAAATGAAATGAGTGAAGTAGAATTCGAACGAACGATACAAGAGAGAAAACGCCAAAGCGACTCCAGCTAGACCCCTTTATGTAAAAGCTCTATACCCCGATGTTAAAATTGTTACAGGCAGGATCGGAATAAACACAAAGTGCAACAAATCGAGTCAACGAAAACTATCAGAAAGTCTAAGGTCAATTAAGGGCCTCAGTAGGCAACATCGGGGGTTATACTAGATCTCTTGTAGCTGTGGGTCGGTCTAGAGTGAAACCACAAAAAGAATAATAAATGCCTGGCTCTCTGAACATAAAAGGAATTGTGGGAATATAGGCTGTGGAACGGGTTAAATTTCTGAACTCAGAAGAATCAATCGAGCCGCCCTGTAAGTTCGTTATTTTATCAGAATATTGCTAGCATGGTGGGTCGTCTATTGAACAGGAGTAAATAAATCCAATGAAATTTTCACGATCAGGAACCAGAAACGATTCAAAACAGTATTTATCGTAAAGTCGATAGGTACCATCCGAAACCTAAAAACATCTAAGATCATTCAAATTAGTCAATTCAATATTGTCATTTCCTATTCTTCAAATATTGGTAGAGAATTCCATAACTCATGTTTCTGGGTTTTTGGACAAGAATAATAAGATTACCTATGAAAGATTCACGTCGAGCACTGTCTGACCTTTTATTCATTTTTTTGATGATGAAAAAGGCCTTTTGAGGCGTATTTATCTGATAATTGAGAGAATCCTTCGGAAAAGCTTTAGTTGCATCACACACATCGTTCTTTGAAATTCGAGGAGACATTCTAGAAAGTACCAACAGAGAATCGTAGCAAGAATAAAAATATTGAAAATGATGACACACCGTGAGTATTGATGATATATTTTGGAGCGATCTGATTACTGAAATCTACAGTTCATTCTTCAAAAAGTATAGGACAGTTTGAGTATTTACCTTTTCTCTGTGCACCTAAGATAACTGTTGACGGGCGTAATAATTATCGAGTTTAATTGTAATAAATCAAAGAGTAGGATCAGGATAGATTCGGATGGTTACTTTTCACTACTTTTTTTTCTCACTTTCAATTTATGTAATGATTCATCTGTGTCAGTTCAATCCTCGAATATTTTCATTCAATATTGTCCCTGTAGTAACAGCGGGATCAAAACGGCCTAGAACCATTTATTAATATCTTTAATCTTAACGTTTGTTTCAGTATTGAGTAATGGTTATTTTAAGTTGAGGTATATATGGTTGCCTGCATTTTTCTGCATTGATTTGTTGCAGATAATTCATGAAAATCATTTTGGAGCTATTATACCACAGCTGGTGGTTAAGTTTGTAAATATTTCCTTCAACATATCCATTCGATATAAATTTTAAGCTTGGAGCTTTATTTTTGACTTCTTGACTATTTCTCCACCCCTTTCCTGTTGAATTAGTTCAACTGGCGCCTCAAAGGCTCACCTTTTTTTCATCTATTCAGACGGTATTTATCTTACTCACGCCCAGCCCCGACTATAATCGACTTGCCTGGGCGAGCTACTTTTTGGTGAGTATTTACACGAATACCAAGATAGGTTATAGCTTTCATGGTCTGATTCATTATTGAAGGTAACATCTTCAGTAGTGTATGCGTTACCTGCGAAAATGAAGGTTATACCCGAAGTCTCAGCAATGACTGACGGATTCAGTGAGTCGTTGCTGAGATCGGGTACACCATTTCACAAAATTTCGGAAATTTGACGGGATGTTATTTTGTGAAAGAAAAGTGAGGGGTCCTATGTTTCGTGACAAAGTCGAGGAAACGCAGCATATCAGCAAAGATCGACAGAATCATAGTTCCGTTTATCAATCACCATTTGAAAAGTTTGATTGAATTGCAAAATATCGAATTTACCTTGTCATGTTATACAAAATTATGAAAAACAAAATAAAAACTACGGTAATGAAAACATCATCAGATTATTTATTTTCAATATGGAACAAGTTGCGCAACGTTCAATAAATACAGGTCCATCAAAACACACAGTGGCGCACATAAATTATTTCCTGTGAAGTTAAATGATATCTTTTGCATATTTTGATCCACGTGAAATAATTATTATGCTGACAAGGAGTATTTTTGAAAATTCTTATGCGAGGCAGGCCAATAAGTGATGGTATTTTATTTTACTCACAACAGAGACGTCATCATGTTTCTTGAGACTATAAGCGTTGAAGTACATTCATTCTATATTATCATCAAGATGTGATGCTAACTTGTTTAGCAAATCGTGCGTCATGAGACAGTATTTTGTTATGATTCAAAGAAGGTATTTTTGATAGTAGGATTCTTCTCTTATTCTTCACTTCACTCGACGCAGCACTCTCAGTATAAAAAGAATCATCAAGAACTCAATCAATTCGAAATCGAAAACACAGAAAATTCCAATGCTCCATAGAAATTTAGATTGTATCGATTTGATGATAAACACATTTCATCAAATCACTTTCACACATCACATCAAATCACAATTTGTAGTGTTTTCCGTTACAAAAAATGTACACCAATAACGCATTCAGAAAGATGGCTCATAATATATTTATGATATAAAATAAATGAGATATGGCAATAGCTAATGACAGTATTCGTCAAAGACAAGTCTAACGTTTTCAGGTTCCAATCATCATTATCTTGAATATAGGATGTATTTGAATGTAGTTCTGGCACGATTCCCTATATTGGATTGGAGGTTTATATAATTTTCTACATTCGTTATCCGTGTGGGTCAAAACATCTACATGCTATTAAAACACGTGAATGTACTCAATTCCAGTTTTCATTCTTGAAAAATTATCTGAGAAGTCACGAGGAAGTGAATATGAATATTTTACTCAAAAAATAACACTTGCTACTTGATTAGGACTATTCAATGATTCTTCATGGAGGAAAGTTTGGAGAATTGAGTTTGAGTTTATTGAGATTTTTTTCAAAAATTTGCTACGATTCGATTCGAGGGCATCATCCTGCAGAAGTTATACGGAAACCACAGACCCAATGGGTCTAGATCCTTCTGATCGTTAGCTAAAACTGATAATTATAACTTCACAAAATCCACAACTTCACCACTAACATAAGCCAATGGTTCAATTGCAACAACACCCATAGACAAAACAAATCTACTACCTGAACAATTTGCGTCCCACTCCACAGTCGATTCTCTGGAAATGGTACTACTCACTATTTCTAAACTAGAACGTACAATGCCGAAAATTACTTTCCGACAACGGCAACGTCAAGTCAGGCGAATTTTGAAACAGCCTAATATCAACAAGGCGTCTGGTCCTGATAAAGTGCCCGACATCGTACTCAAAAGTTTACCAGTAATTTGCAGACTTTTCAACCTGTCTTAGAAGGAGGATTGTTAGCGTTTAGCCTATTTCCAAAAATGGCAAGAATTTTTTTAAATAACTATAGGCCAGTGACTTTGCTATCGGTGATATCAAAAGTCATAAAGAAAGTCGTAAGGCACCATATCCCCAAATTTTGAAAGGCTTCAACATCTTGAGCGATCATCAATGAGGCTTTCGGAAACAAGGATCAACAGGCGACCTTCTATCGTATGTCACCCATATTTGGAATAATGCAATCGAGAAACATGGAGAATCAAGAGCTTTTGCGCTTGATATTTTCAAAGCCTTTGACCATGTGTGGCATAAGGGTTTGATGGCCAAAATTCAATCTATGGCTCGTTGAATCATTTTTGTGTTTGACCCTCCAGCTTCCTGGGAGGAAGTTTCCTGCAAGTGGCAGTCGATGGATATCCCTTGAATACTTACCATCAATGCTGGTGTTCACCAGGGATCTATATCACCTTCAACCCTCTTTTCATTGTGTACCAACGACCAATATATTGCTTTGCTGATGACAGCACACTTGTCTCGTCATTCCAATTGGATTCCAGGACATTGGCTGGGGATGTACATCTTCACCGGTAGCAGGAAGTTGTATATTTTGATGACGACATAGAGATGATTTCTAATTGGGGTGAAAGCAACCAGGTTCAATTTAATGCCACGAAAACCCAGGCATCGTTTGTCTCCAAAAAGATGAATGTTTTCGAACCATATTGTTCTACAAATTTAGTTCTCAATGATATCGCAGCCATATTTGAATGGAACAAAACCTTTCTCAAATTTTTCACCCGTCCAACATTCCAACTGGGTATTCTCTAACCCAATAACCTGGGGGGATTCAACTTATTTTGGAAACGTTTCCCAGTCAAATATCCACTCTTCCAGAATACTCGCAAAACCTCATAAAATCAACTTGAAGTTATTGCTAGTAGCATTTCTTCGGGCTGTTCATAGACCCGATTCCATCCGATTCTCACACACTAAATTTTCTATCAACTCTGAAAGCTATAACTGAATATTGACCTATCCGAATGCCTTATACAGATAACACCAACAACCCAAGTCCCTAACGATTATGTTCTGTAGCGGGAAACCAGCCATTCGAAAGTATGCGATTCAGGATTAAGGTCGAGAATTTTTGAGTGTTCTGCCGCCAAGAGATGAAGTTACGTCATTGGCAGAGGCGGCGATGAGAGGGTTCAAATTCTATTGGACGCATAGGTGGAAAATAATAATAATTTACTTATTACCATCTACGGCACTCTTACGGTATTGACGAGACACCGGTGTTGCCCTATGCTCCGGGGGATATTGAATCCGTTGTGGGGAACGAGAGGTGCCGAATTTATTGGAACTATTCGTTCCCCACCCTCAGGCTCATGCAAGCTAATAAGCCTGATATAGTCCTTCTTGACCATCAGAGCAAGACGCCATTTGTCGTGGAGTTTTCAGCTCCTGGCGAGACGAATATCGTCCGAAAAGAGGAGGAAAAACGGATTAAATATCGAGATTTTCTCTTTGAACTCC
>WOGR01012240.1:0-10268 GCA_015342045.1 Leptinotarsa lineolata | reverse complement strand
GCTTCACTGAGGAACGCTCGACTGTTCTAATTACAGCCGCCGGTTAGTTTTAGGGGGGCCCCATGCATAAATTCAATCAGGAAAGTCACGACAAACACAATAAACAGATATGGGAGTAAAAGCACCTAAAGGCTGACTTTCGACCAAAAGAGGTCAGATGTCAATCTTGCCAAGCAGCGGAATTGAGGACCGCTTCAGGAGGAGCAGGGATGGATGGAGTGGTGTATTAGGTTTTCCTCGCAAAATTCATTTTGTGTGGCGAAGCTTTTACTCCAGAGCACTCAACCCGGTAGGGTCAGTTCAGCCATTCTAAGAGTCAAGTGAAGTGAATGATGATTGATATAGAAATGGATATTACTTGTACGATTCAAAGTGATACATATAGTGTGGTGTTTAACACAAAGCACTAGACATCAGTTCTTTTCAGAACTACTCAGTGCGATAGCACTAGCGAATTCGTTCTTAATTATTTTAATTCCAGGTTATAATAATTTTATGGAAAATGAGAGTGCGCCGGCACTCTCAAAAAACAATACAAAGAGACCCAGAGAAAACGAAGCTGCCACGGACAGCGAAACCAATGACGGTTTCGAAAATAACAGAGACCAAAAAGACGCAATTAGCGCGGAAAAGATCCGCGAGAATAATTGCAACAGAAACCGTTCCAGTCCCTAATCAGGAAATGGAAGTTGAAAATCAAGAGACAATAGTAGTGCCAATTAAAAAGGCACTACCAAATATACCAGTGTGGCCAACAGTCCGGCCAAGTCAGGTGCCAGAAATAACAGTGCAACCCCCAACGGATCCCTCGAAACCACCGCCTGTCGTCATGCACGACAAGACACGGTGGACAACAGTTTCCAAAGAGCTGGAGAGAAGACGTATAAACTTCAGCCGTGCTAGATTAACCAGCGAAAGTATTGTCATACATACAGACAACGAAGACAGCTGGGTGAGATGCACTAAATTCATGGAGAAAGCCCGTCTAGACTTCCACACTTAGAGCCTGCGGAGAGACATCCCGCTACACGCTGTAGTCAAGGGGATCTCAGACAAAGCGGATGAAAAGGATGTTGCAGACGACCTGACAAAACAAGGCTTCTTTGTCCTAGAATGTCATAGAATGGCCTCTAGAAAAACTAAAAAGGCGCTACCGCTATTCCTGTGAAGGTCCCAAGAACCAGGATAAAATATTTAGCATCAGGACTTGTATAGGTCGGCAGACGATTGCGCAGTGCCACCGCTGCCAATACTTCGGACACGCTCAACGGTGCTGTCACGCGACAGCCAGATGCGTTGAATGTGGAGAGAACCACATCACTAGCGACTGCAAGAAGATGCTCAAGACGCCAGCAAGGTGTGCTAACTGCCTAGAGGCGCACCCTGCAAGCTATCGGGGCTGCAAGATGGTCCCGAAACCGAGATCATCGCAGCCACAACAGGGAGGAAACAGGCCGCTTGCAGCGGCCTGTTTCCTCCCAACGGCCTAAACAACCTTAGTAACCAAGACAAACAACTAAGACGCCAGCAGTCAAGGTAAGTGACACTGATAAGATTTTCAAAGTTTTAGGTACCCTATCGACAGAGCAGCAAAAGATCGCTCAAGCGGTCCTAACTGCTCTCATGCAACAAACCGGCAAACAGTAAATGCCAGCAAGAATTCCGGGTGTTTTAAGAGTAAGATCTTGAAATATTGACGGTATAACAGATAGAAAATACAAGCTCCTGGAAATGCTGTCGCGCCTAGAAATATACGTCATGGCACTACAGGAGACAAGGTTAAAAAATGAAACGAGATGCCGTATCCCAGGATACGTAATGTATGTAGCAGATAGGGGGGGGGAGCGGCGCTTCTGGTAAAAACAGACCATAAGAGCCATCAGAAAATTCGAAAGAACAGACGTGACAGAATTATTCCCAGACCATCACCCAGCAATGTCCATCGGCGACCTCAACGCAAAATAGCGAGACTGGAACTGCAGACATGCAAATACGAGAGGCAGGGATCTAGTTAGAATACTAGAATTCGAGGACATCGCGGTAGTAGCACCGAACATCCCAACCTACTACCCGGCTCAAGGACAAGCTCCGGACATCCTAGACATCGCACTAGTGCAAGATAATCAGTTCGGTTTCGATGATACTGCTCTGAATCGTTTAGAAGCAATGGGCATTGAAGTTAACCTCAAGAGGAGTTCACACCGAATTATTTCAGTGTATAACCCCCTACAAAATCGCTTACAGCCGGAGACACTTAGTGCTCTCCTACTTGAATCCGACACCCCGACAGTAGCTGCAGGTGATTTCAACGCGAAATACACGCAGTGGAGCAGAGTCAGCAATGCAAGCGGCCAAGTGCTTTATTCACACGCAGATGAAAACGACTATCACGTTTTGGGTCCGCCGTTTCTCACCCACTACCAACTACCGCATCAGCCTGACTTTCTTGACATCGCTGTTGTCATGAACATAAATTTCAATTGGGAACTGAATGTGACTTCGGAGCTTGACTCAGATCACAGCCCAGTGACACTGATTCTAAGGGAAGGCCCCCCAGCAGAAAACAATAGCGAAAGAATCAGGACCAACTGAGATGCTTTCAAACAGTGTTTGGAAGCAATCCCCGTCATACAAAGACCTCCCGAAACCTCCGAAGCGTTAGACGCTGTGGTTACACGTTCCGAGGAAAACATTAAGAACGCTGTAGCTGCGGTAACGACAATTACCGCGGAAACAAGAAAATTCTATAATGAATTTCCTAGATGCCTCAAAACTCTAACTAGAGAGAGAAATCGTCTTCGGAGAAGGTACCACCGAACTCTGTTATCCGGAGACAGAGCCTTTGCAGATTCAATGGAAAGCCAATTCAGGCTGAACATTGATTCAAACGACAATATCGATAGAATAGAAGTAGTAGAGGAAACTCTAGATCTCGACGATGGGGACATCATCAGGCCTGTGTCTGAAGATGAACTAAATGGACTGATTCGAAACACCAAGTTCAAAAATGCCCTCGGAGCCGATTCAATATCCAACAGGATATTGAAAAAGCTACCCGAAAATCAGAGAACTTTCCTTATGAATATCATAAATAGTTCTCTGACTCGCAGACACTTCCTAAAGTCTTGGAAGCATCATGATCCCTCAGAGAGGACAAGACCCACAATTCTCCCAGAACTACAGACCAATAAGTCTGCTAAGCTCCATGGCCAAGATCGCGGAGAGAGTGATCCTGCAGAGGTTAAACGAGGAGATCGAAGACAGACGCCTTCTACCAGATGAACAGTTCGGCTTCAGGAGGGCCTATTCTTCTACAAGCTCTAAGATTGGTTGAAAACGCAATCGCAGAGATGAATAGAAAGCACCACGTACAGATCCTTCTGTTAGACATCTCAAAGGCTTTTGATCGTGTTTGGCACGACGGCCTTCTGAATGAGTTGATAACATTTAATCTACCACTGGGACTAGTCAAGTGGATAGGGTCCTACCTGAAGGACAGAACTAAATAACATCCGATCTCTGGTGGGACAGATAGAGGCCGGAGTGCCGCAAGGCCCAGTCCTTCCACCCACTTTGTACAACCTCTACGTCAGCGATCTCCCGAGACTTGACCACGTCAAGGCCTCTCTCTACGCAGATGACACCGCCCTAATGTCCTATTCTATGGTTAGAGAATTTGTCGTGACATACCTGTGAACCGCAATAGCTCAATTAGTCCCATGGTCGAATAGAGCTCCCAGGTAAAGTATCTGGGTCTTACTATATACCGTAGTCTCACCTGGGTGAAACACGTCGAAACGGTGAAGACAAAAGTGAATGCGAGGATCGCAATACTCTATCCTCTTATGAATCACAAAAGTAAGATGAATCCTAAGAACATAGTCTTAATTTATAAGACATAGTTCAAACCGATGATACTGTGCGCCTCAGGAGTCTGGGGCCAAGCAGCTAAATCTCACATCGAAATTCTGGAATGGGTCCAGAGCAAAATACTAAGGATGTTAACGAACGCTCCGCGGTACGTACAGAACGTCAATATCAGACGAGATCTGAATCTCCCTTTCTATTTGGGAGAGCATTCAGTTTCGAAATAGATGAGTTTTCGAAACAACGGAAATTAGCATAGTCACAGGCAGAGAGGTCGAAAGAGTCAGAGGTTTTTATATCCAACTCGTTACAATAAAAGATACCGCTAGAATTCACTCATTACGAACAGGCCTAGGGAAGCTATTGTACAATGAAACGCATGTTGCGGTTTTGTTGACTGTTAAGTGAAAATGTCACCATGAAGTGGTAATTGGATAAATAAAATATGTAGGAGTAAAAAACTGAGAAGTTTTTTCCAAAAACTTATCGCCTCTGAAAATATATCCTTTTGATTCATTTCATGTTACACTGATTTTAATATGAAATTCCTGAATTGAAAAATGTTATAAACAATCACCAATGAACTCAAACAAATCGAAAGAACCATGTACTAAAAATGTCACTGTACTTATCTACATGTCGTTCTGAATTAATTTCATGAATTCTAAAAGTAACAAACTGGATTAAAAACAAATGTCTGTTATTCTCATTCACGAAAACAAAGCAGAACTCACGGATGGCTGCTGATCAATACCCGTCCTACCTATAGAAGATTGTTCTTCTATTATTCGCAGTCGCATTTGTTTTTTCAGTATGTTTTTGTTTGCCAAGCAAATCCGGTTTAATCGTCACAATGAGGGAGATATTCGTGAATCTTAGCATTTCTTTTGTGTAACGCTTGAGCAGATTTAATTGGAAATACAGGCAGTTCGATTTGCTAAACTCGTATATTCCGATATCGTGAGGATTACTCCACGAGAAAGAGCTTAGACTGAGACATTCCAAACGTTCGTTCGTAAAATGAGGTGGAACAGTACACTCATATTGCATTTTAGTAAAAGATTGCATCGGTGTTTTGGTCTATCACTCACTCACACTATTCAATCTTGCAGTTTGGAAGTACACATTTCCAGAATGATGGAAAATATCACGTCTTTGTTTCATTCTCAAGTTTGGAGGTCCATCTAATACTCGAAATTATAATCCTCTTCCAATCTTCTCGAACTATGTCTCCTTGAAAGTAATCCATCTCAGCCAACCGATATTCTGACATCCTAAGCAACTTCTCTAATAGGTATTCGACTATTCTCCATGACAATTTTCTCCACTTTCCCAACATTTTCATCGGTTGTTGGGGCGAGTTCAGAGAGAGCGTCGTCATTCACATATGCTCGACCTTCTGTGAAACTACTTGTAAACATTTTTCTGACTCAGAGTACAACTATCGTATACCACTGTTAACATTCCAAGTATTTTCGAGCATGTAATTACATTTTTCTCACAAAATTTGATGCAAACTCTTTGGTCCATTTTTTTTTATCAGAAAATCGTCGAATACGTTTCTTTGTTTTCTGAACAGTCACGTACAGTGGATTTGACTCTTTCCATAACAATTTATCATCGTAACTTCTTCAGGGATCAAATCTCGTACCATTTTAATTTCGAATTATTTATTGATGACCTCAACGATTGAATCACACTTTCTCATACTATCAGATTGATTTTCAGTGAATCATCAAGAGTTTATGGATTCACGTGTATGAAGTTTGCAATTGTGACACATTTTCAAATATATATGCGCCAGTCACCCTCCACATAGCTTATGTGGTCAGAATTAGAATATGGCTCTGTTGTATGGCTTCCGTTCTATGATTGCTATATTCAATCAATTGAAAAAGTTCAATGTTGCTTTTCAAAATTCATCCATTTTGAAACTCATGGTATCTAACCCGATAGACATTTTCCTTCTGAATATCTTACTGCAACATCAGATATAGAAAGATTTTTTGAGTTACTTGGAAAACTTGCTGGGGTTGGTTTTCTTTATAGGTTACTGCATAACAATGTAAAATTCTTTAAATATTTTATCCTAGATACATTTCTATGTACCTCATTTCATTTGAGAATAGGAAGAACAAAAACTTTTCTTGTCAACTGGTCAGGACAATTTGTACTTCAAATCACCAATTTTTAACATTCGTAATAATTTCAGGATGATATATAATGTATGTGATTTATCACGATATCTTATTGAAACTGCATCTCAGATCTACGTCGGGAATCGTTAATGTTGGTATTTAGTATTTTCATTGATTTTGAAGTACCTGTATTACCGTATTTAACCAGTTTATTTAACCCTTTTAATGATTTTCGATGATAAGATGATAAATAAATGAATAAAGTCCTCAATAGTATACAATATAATTGAATGATGAAGTAAAGTAAGAATCATATCGGTATGATTCATTTGGGAGAATTTATTATTGGTTAAGTGAACATCAGAAAGCTATCAATTGTGACTAAGTGGTAGAAGCCAGTATCTCAATTCTTTGGACATGTAGGTGAGATTTTGCATCTGCTATGGCTTGTCGAGACATTTTTGTGTATGGCTCTCCAGCTTCCTGAAAAAAACGTTCCCTGCAAGTGGCCATCTATGGATAACTCTGGAATAATTTTACCATCAACACTGGTGTTCCATAGGAAACCATATTGTCTCCAATCATCTGTTTATCGTACATCAATGACTTATTTGGAAAAAAACAAGAATCCCATGTATAGGTTTGCTGACGACAGTACACTCGTCTTGTCATTCCATTTAAATTCCAGGACATAGGCTCCTGATGCATATCTTCACCGGCCGCAGGAGGTTGCATATCTCAATGAGGATCTAGATGTGATTTCGAATTGGGGTGAAAGTAACTAGGTTCAATTCAATGCCACGTAAACAGAGGCATTGGTTTTCTCCAAAAAGATAAATGTATCCAAACCGGAAATAATAATGTAAGGACATATTATGGTTGGTTTCCGGTTTCCAAATCGCGCGTACTTCCGGCGCGATTTGGGTGACATGACTTCGTTTTGACGCCTTTCAGATCTTTGGTAGATATGTGCTCTCTTCCTTTTTGTGAAGTTCTCTTGTAGGTTGTGTATTTCTATGGCTTCTAAATACATTCTTGTTAAATAATGATTCGACGTTGCTAGCGTCTCGATATATTCGAAAAGAATCTTGTGTTATTCGTCGGACAGTGCATGTTCAGCTACTTTAGACTACTCGGTCTGTCCCAATCAGCAACTCCGCTTGTGCTCGACTAGACAGGTACCAATGCTTCTTTTCTTCTGACCAATATGAACACAGTTACATGGAATCCTGTAAACTCCTGCTGATTTGAGTGGAATTGCTTATTCCGATGATTTCTTCGTTGGTTTGAAGACGATGTTAATATTCTCCTGCTTTAGAATTTTCCCGATTCGGTTGGTGACACCTTCTATGTATGGCAGATAGACAGTGCCTTGCGGTTGATTTTCACTGGTTTTTCCTTCTTCTTCTTTGGATGCGTAGCGCGGATTATGTCTTTTTTGTCGTACCCGTTCGCTGTAACACCGTTGTTAGGTATTTTATTTTGTCTTCGACGTACTTTTCTTCACCTATTCTTAAAGCTCTGTTCACTAGGATGTTGATGACAGTTCCTTTCTGTATTGAATGATGGTTAGATCCATTATGTAGGTATCGATCTGTGTGTGTTTTATTCTTCTTCACCTTATGGCCTAGTTGATTACCTTCCTTGATGACTAGAACATCAAGGAAAGATATTCGGATGTTTTTTTTTTAATTCTATCATGATAAACTGGATTTTGGATAAGAGCTACTCAAATAATTCAGGACTAGTGCTTTGGTCGTTTTAATGAAGTTTGAATAGCTTTTTCTTCAAATTTCTGCATGTAGTAATTCGCCTATACTGGGATAAGTGCCTCTCGCCCATGGTGATCAATATCAAATCTGGAAACTTTGGCATAGAATAACTCCAAAGAAAAAACTAGTGTATGGATGCAGTATTCATTCTGAAATTCTCTGAAAAAATAAAAAATTTGATTTTGAAGCAACTTTCATGATTCGTTATAGTTAGGTACTTCAAGGTTTTTTAAAGAACAACTCTCTACCTCAATGAATAGTTCTGCAATAAAACCTGGTTAATAATTTTTGCTATATGCTTATTTATCAATGATAACCCATTCGATAGATTTCCTCTTTTGAACAATTTTGTTTGCTAAAAAAATATTTATTATTGTAATCGGTCACATGATTCATTCCGTTGTAACGATTAAAACGTTACATCATTAATAATCGAATCTGTTATTCATATGAGCCCACTATCTATTCGTTCTATGAATCAATAACAATTAATACATACACACGAGAGCATCTTGCGGAGGATAGCCCAACTATCATAGTCATATAATTTTATAGAACGCAATGTTATCTTTGGGGCATTTGACAATAATAAAACACGCATGACCGAATTGGATTCTACTGGGTTCAAGGGGTCATTGCTCCCTCTTCTTGTCGATCAATCAAGGCAGCAGGTTTGATTTTTGTTTCTTGATCGCTGATTTGTGACTTATCGTCTAAAAATATCGAAACATATCTTTTTTCTCAGATAGAGATTGTAAAAGTGTTTCAAATTCTGAACAGAACATCAGGACTGTTGTTCAAAACTTCCATTTGTGTACATACGTTGAAAGGTTCAAGTGCAGTGTACATTTCTCTAGTCAGATGCTGATTGTGTGCCTCTCGCTTCCATGAAATGACTCCCCCAATATTGACAAGGGGTGAATATTGAAGCACATCAGTCAACATAAGTGATAGAGGACCGTCTAAGGGATGAATACAGAAGCCCGTCACTAAGCCCACCTGTCTTTCAAGGGGTGAATATAGAAGATATAGAAGCCCTATAGAAGCCACCACATAAGGGGTGAATAGCGAAGCCCACCGTTACCCCAGCACAGGACCAGTTCGTTCAAACTGCATCGGAGACCAGACCAGGTACATCATCTGTTTTGGTGAATTTATAAATATTTTTTTGTTATAATCAAACATTTATTCACCTTATTGTATACCATATACATTTGGTTATTGTTTTATTGTTTTGTTCAACATAGAATGAAGTTGCTGCTATCCATTTGAAGGGAAGTTTGAATTTTTATCCTTTTATATGAACAAAAAATTCTGGCGTCCAGCCAATCCTTGCCTGGCACATAGCATTATCTGAAACTGGCAAGTCAGTCCAAAGAACACCACTCTAATCTTCACTGACTTAGCCTGGCAAATCTGAAGTAAATACTTTGTTACACCGAGAATCACTTATTGTTCATCAAATCAGTAACTTACGAATTCATTAATTTTAATGAATAGAAATATTTGCTGTTTTTCAGAGGATATAATTTCAAAATTTTGGCTTTATCTCGTAGTTAAATATTCCACATTAACTGTAGAAAGTCCAACATTATACAACTGAAAAGCCAAAGCAAACAACTTTAATCGATTTACCATTTTTCTTGTGCCAATAAAGGTGCTAAGCCGTAAAATACAAAAACTCGTTGAACTCCTTGTTACGTATACCTCTGATCGTTTGCGAGGCTCATTTTAACCCTCGCGATGACATCGTTCCGACCCGTCTCATTTTCAGGATATCCAACGATGAAAAAACATAAAAAAATCACATCTGCTTTCATTGAACGTGATCAAATTTAAGAGTCATTACTGTCAGTAGTCTCTTCCCCATTTTCTTCGGAATCGATGGAACAAAAATAATAAGGTAGAATTCACGAATCACGACGTGCACATTACTTTCAGGGTCTTACGGATAGATTTCATTCAGGGGAGAATTATTCAGAAATTGAATGAGTCTTCGTATGAATAAGTGAATTTTTTAAGAAATACCGAAACACTATTCGACGCAACGGATAAAACAATGTTTCGTGTAGTGAAACGAATAAACGAAAATGTCGTATAGCAAAAATAATATTTTTGATTGTAAAACAACGCCTGAGCTCTTGCCTGCTGAATGGTCGATTTTGAAGTGTCGTGCCAAGAACTAGCCAGTGGAATAGTTCAATTTCTAAATCTTTTTTATAAAATAGGTGTTTGTACTTTTTCTCTGTAATGTTGAACTGAATGTTCGACAATTTTCTACATGATGAAAAGTATTATCTTTGTTTTTCTCATTGTCACGTTACACTTGGTACTATAACCTCAAGTTGATGTCTTGATAAAGGGAAGAAACATTCTCGATAGCTTGACCATATGACGAAGAGTATTCTTCAAAAAACAGCCCAGTAATTTGAATGCATCTCCAACAATATTCCATACTTCCATATTTCTCTCTCTCTCTTTCTCTCTCTCT
>WOGR01012239.1:0-10268 GCA_015342045.1 Leptinotarsa lineolata | reverse complement strand
CCTCGAATATTTCTGAGCGCAATGGATAATGGCAATAGTGAGTTGCAGAAGAGAAGGTGACTGAGGGAATCGTCCTGAAATACACCTCTTCTGAAAGTGACCCACCCACCCTGTTTGGACTCTGGCTTGACCAGATGTTATGATAAAGCGAGTCCTCCAGAGAGGTATCAGTTGTTGTTATTATTATTATAATAATTTATTTATTATTTTCCAAACTATTAGTTGTTTCAAAAGTTTTGCCCGTTTATAATACTTTACTTCGAACTGTTATATCTCAGTGAGTTATTCACTTTAATCGAAATTAGTTCCGTTTGAATCAATGCTCTTCTTCCAATTTAACACGAGTTGATTGATTTCGGCAGCATGAAAAATGGGTGCTCGATATTCTTCGACGAAGACCATTTTTGCCTGGTCGTGATTGGTGAATGTTCTATCGATGAGAAAGTTATCGAAGTGCTTGAAAAGATGATAGTCGGTTGGCGAGAGGTCAGGGAAGTATGGTGGGTGTGGCAGAACTTTGACGTTCAATTCGTTAAATTTTCGAACGGTAATTTGTGAAACGTGCGGACCGGCGTTGTTGTGGAGTAGAATCGGACCTCTTTTGTTGACCAGTGCCTGCACCTACTGACGCCATTTTTGGTACATTTCGTCCATTTCCTCACAATAGGATTCTGCTATGGTGGTTTGGCCGGGGTGCAGAAAGTTATAGTGAATTACACCAGCCGCTGACCACCAAACAGTAACCATGAACAACTCTTTTTGGTGGGTTTTCTCCTTTGGGAAGTGCGAGTGGCTTATCGATGTCCAACCACTGTCCTGAACGTCTCCAGTTGTTGTAGAAGATCCACTTTTCATCACACGTGACGATCGTTTAAATTGCATAACACTTATTTTTCGAGCTCTTTGACCTTTCAAATACGTTTTACACCATTAAGAACCGCATTGGAGCTGACGACCAGTTTTTCCGCCATCCCACTCATCGTTTGTGATGGGTCAGTCTCCACCAGGGTCTTCAAATCCTCGTCCTGGATTACTGTAGGTCGACAACTTCGGGGCTCATCTTCGAGGCTAAAATATCCCTAACGAAATTTCGCAAACCAACATCAAAAAGTGCGTTCATTAGCACTATCATTGCCAAATGCTTTATTTATTTTTCGGGCTGTTTCTGCAGCACTCTGGTTCAATCGAAATTCGTAGTGAAAAATCGGCGAAAATAGGTATAGAGTACAAAATTCTCAATCGATGAATATACACCACAACACATTAGAATAAATATTCAATGAGATATGACATTAAAACAGCCAAACCTAATATTTCATAGCTTGTTGATTTTTCAACTATTTAAACTATTTTACTTAATTTTTAGCAACAATTCATTGCTGAAATTCTTCGATGGAGAGCTCACAGCACATCAGACCACATCCTCTTCACCCTTCTGAACAGCAAAGGCGCAGTCGCCAAAGTCCTATCCTGTTCGGAACTTCACAAGAGAGCAGAAAGGATAGGCAATCTCCTCGTCGAAAAGGGCAAAGTCAACACAGGGGATCACGTAGCTTTGATATTCCCTCCTGGCTTGGATTTGATTTGCGCATTTTACGGCTGCCTCTATGTAGGTGCAGTACCAGTGACTATCCGCCCTCCTCATCCGCAGAATCTGCAAACGACTCTACCCACTGTCAGGATGATCGTGGATGTATCGAAGTCGGTTCTGGTGCTCTCAATTCAGGCTGTGATCAAGCTGCTTCGGTCGAAAGAAGCGAGTAATGTAGTTGACATCAAATCGTGGCCGATGATACTCGACACAGATGACATGCCGAAAAAGAAGCTACCTGTGCCGTACAGGGCTCCCACCGCCGAAATGTTGGCGTATCTGGACTTTAGCGTTTCCACTACGGGAATGCTGGCAGGTATCAAGATGTCCCATGCTGCCGTCACTAATTTGTGTAAGAGTATGAAGCTAGCATGCGAATTGTACCCCAGTAGGCATATAGCGCTATGCTTGGATCCCTATTGCGGACTTGGTTTTTCATTATGGTGAGTATCTTCGTTATTATATAATTGTTATGGACAGTATAGAGAGATTAACATAGAGACTTTCCTGTGGCTTACATTAACAATGTTCAAATACTATGCTTAGTAGTAGCTTTGAACATAATGTTTGAATATAAAATGAAATATTGCGGATAAAGTTTTTACTGTGACAGTTGGCAATGCATATTGAAAGGAAAAAAATATCAAGACATAGCTTCTTTCTTGATATTCACCACTAAGGTCGTCCAATGCAAGGCAATGCCTTTTTCTTCAAAAATCCTAGGTTAAAAAATGCAGTGCTTATTGAAATTATTCATAATGTATTTTCGCAAAAATAAAATTCAAGTAAAAGCAGATTTTCACTTATCTCTGGTAGAGAGAGATTTGAGCCTAATGCCAATTTATGGAAATTTGTTCATTTATTCTCTTTTACCCATAATTCAATTCAACTTTTAACTAAAAGATGACCGTATCATGTAAACCCGTTGATAATAGTAATAATAATAAATGATATTTGTTATTTTTGACAATTAATATTACAAACAAAGAATAAAAGATTGCTCAACTTATTGAAAATGAGAGATGAAGATCAGTTTCTCAGATAAATCTCTGATTGACCTGTGCTTTGTGATAGTGGACCGAGAAGAATAATTTCAATGGCAGTTAAGAAGCATATTGTTATAAATCATGCCCTAAAGAAAGTAACGCAACCCGCCACTGGTAGCCGTAAACCATCTGTGACGTGGCTAAAAGCACGCTCAGACCGAGTGAAGTTTCGCGAATTTTCGATGTTGTTCGCCAGCATTCCATATGTGACTAGAACACCGTTACCGACGTTCCATGAAATTCCAAGGAAAAATTTATCACCTTCGATTGCCAAATATAAGCGTTATTCACCCGCCTATTAAGACAGTCTAGTGCGAGTACAGTGCGGTACGCGGAGCGATATAAGAAGGCGATAGACATTCAAATAGTTTTAGTTGAAGTGTTTTGTTATATCGAAAGTGAAATAAAGTTGAGTTTGATTATTCATTAGTATAGTCAATTATTATTGAACCCACGGTAAGAACGTAACAGTACATTAGAACGTGAATAAACTAAACTTATGTTCAGAGTGATCCTAGAACATTTTTATTAATCATTACTATAATGTTCATATGGAAGAAAAGAAAAGTAAATGTTTTTTTCAAAAATTGGTACAGGGAAAACTGATTTATTCAAAATGGGGACAAAATTGTTTTGCTTTACCCTAGTTGCCAAAAAGTTCACTGTTTTTCAAGTTTTCTATCATATTTTATGTCTTGAATACCTTGACCCATTACTTGGGTTAACATATAAATGTTACTTTGTTCTTAATTCAACCTTCTTTTGAATGATGCACTACACAATCTAGTAACATGGAAATCAATTGTAGAAGGTACATTCTGGGTGATGGCTATATGAATTCAACAAGCACTCATCAATTTCTAATTTAATTCTGTAACAGTGCCAACAGAACCAATGAACAAGTTTCTTTCGAAAGTGCCATTCAGTTTCATAAACAATTAAGATATAGTTTACTGGAAAATGTACAAATTCAACCATTTTAATGAGAAAAATGGCAAAATCACAGAAAGGAAGTGTCATTTTAAGAGTTATTACTGGAAGTGGGTTCCTGAAATGATGATCATCATTAAAACAAATATTTACCAGACTATTGAATGATAAATTCACCACAAATATTTATAAATTCATTGCATTTGTATGAATTTCCATCTATCCTCTTCCATGTCCTTGAAAAGTTTGAACTTTATTGGATATACTTTTGAGTTTGAAAACTTGATAAAGAATAAGCAGGTTTCTTTTATGAAATATATAATATCTATGGACCATATGAATACAGTTTTTAAAATGATTATTACAATTGGTCTAACTGAATAATTTGAAAATAATATTAACTGCCATTACTTCTGGTTATGTTAATATCTTTGGTTGTGGAAGGGAATGAATTTGTAAAAATGAATAGGACCTTCATTATATATTTTCTGAATGAAACTGATTGTGAAAATTACATGGATGGACGTATAATAGATGGACCAGTGGCACTAAGAACAAAAATGTAATAGTTCTGGTGAGCAAGCAGAAGACATGCTTATTGATTGATAGAACTCATTGCCTAAAGAAAAACTTCTATAGGAAAGTTACTCCTGAAAAATCATGCATATTAATTGAAAGAAAATACCAACTTCTAAATGCAACTAAATAAAACTTGGACATAACAGCCATTTACTTACTTTTAAAGGCAGCTTGTAACAAAATTTGATTCATTAATATAAATTAATGAGAAAACAAGCATCTACTCTACAAACACAAAAACGGAAGGAGAAATATTTGACTACTCACCGTGAACTCTCCTGATATCGGATCGAAACCAACATGTACAGTATGTTCGAAATTAGTTGGATAAGATATATTAGGTTTATCCGAGGCATACGTTGATAACTTATGTGTCTTCTTTGATTTGGGGTTTTTCTTTTTCTTGTCTATGTCATCAGGTTCTTTGGGAAGAGGCCTATCTACTGCTATAGAGCTATTAACCAGGTCAGTCCCCCTGTTCGATGTTAAGCGAACAGGAGGTGCAGGGGGTTTTTCATCATCGGAGGACATTTTAGCTGAAACAAGGTACTTCCTTTTATTAATATATCAGACTAAATAAAAAACCGAAGATATTCAGTGTAGAACAAAAAATTTTTCATGGGCGCGCCGGTATGCGTCAGATTATTGAAAAAAACTGCAAATCTTCCTACTCACTTTATAAGTACAGGCACTATTTTTCGAAAATTCACTGAACAAGTTCTAGCCCTATAAAAGAGTACTAAGACTGCAAAAATATTGAAGGATATTTAAACAAAATACATGTTCCAATCAAAACTCAACTTCTCTACTAGGGTCCACCATCTTGTCAATTTGTCATCATTAAACTGATAATCTCCGAACGTTTAGTAGGTCGTCTCTGTTTTTCCCACTGTTTTCTTATGCGAATAAAACGAGAGAGTTCCGTAGCGTACGTCTATGAAAAAAAGGGATTTCACTCAATCAAGACCATAAGTCTCGTAGAGTTTAGGTGTTCTGTGTCACGATCACAGAATAGTAAAGTATTCTGTGTCACGATTACAAAAACTAAAAATTCGAAGTATGCTAACATGCTAAACGGCAGCTACGAAATACAGAGTAATAGTTAGATTTTCTTATGATAATGTATTCAGTTTGTATATGAACAACGTACTGGTTTGGAAATCAAAGTGTTGCAGAAAAGTTTGTCTTATTATCTTAGACTGTTTCAAAAAACCGAAGGTAAACCAAAACAAGCATTGAGCCTTTATTGTGAAATTACGTAAACTACGTACATCTGAAATTTAATTTGAGATTCGGTTCATATTTTTAATTTTACTGGAATATAATGCCTTGGAAAAGAGTTGAATTCGTATATTGTCAGATTCTGGCAGTTCGATTAAAGACATGACAGAAAATAATTTTGATAGAATTTTATTGAAAGAAAGCTTGGGAAGCAATAACATTTGATCCTAACGAGCGGATTTGAATCAATATATGGTTAAGAAAAGAAATGACTGACCTCAGGAGCTGGTATTAATAAAAGATTATCAGCAAGGATTTGGATGAACGTTTGAAATTTCTATAAACTGAAAACATAAGACAGAAAACCAGATAAGCCTTCTGAATATAGAACATGAGTAACAGGAAGCAGAAATACCAGCTCAAAATAATAGAGTATCCGAAGTTTCTCAGAACGACATTTGAAAATATTAACCGCAGTTCATGTTTGGACTGTGACAGCTGGAAACACTAACAACTGAAAATTTCAATAATGAAATATTATTAATAAAATATGTTCTGAAAGATAACGCTTATCCAGATTCATTCATAAATTCAACAATAAAGGCAATAGAAAATAAAGAGTTGATTTAAACCAAAACAATTCTACAAACATCACAAAGTCAACAACATCCAACCCAACAGTTACCGACTCAACATCCACCAACACCTTTCACAACTAACGTTATATCTTACATTCACGGACTATCTGAAAAGATAAGACGAATTGGAAATAGATATGATGTTAGAACTTCTTTCAAAACAAAAAATACACTGAGATCTATACTTACACATACGAAACCCAACAACAACGAAAACAATAACAAAAAATTGCTTTTATGAGATACTTTGTTCTTGTGGTGAAGTTATATTGGTGAAACTTAGACATCATTGAAAGTGCGTGAGAGTAAACATCGAGAGTATATCAAAAATAGACAATTAACAGGATCTAAATTGTCAGAAGACATTTCAAAATCAGAAGATGAACATCGAGTTGAATGGAACAAGACGAGAATGATAGCCAATGAACCTCACTCTAAAAAACGCAAACTGAAAGAATCAGCATATATTCTCATATCTGGAGATAATTGTATTTCGAACAGCTCCTTAGAAATAAATTGTGCTTGGCTACCCATCTTGAAGAAAAATATAGATAGTGGCAAAATGGTAACATACTGATATATGAAAGCACCTTGTATTACATCGAATGTTTCAGTAGTCAATAAACAACATTGACAGATTTACATTTCGAAAACTCCTTTGACATCTGTCGAAGAAGTTAATAAATAAATAATCAGCAAAAGAATAACTGCAAATAGATTTGAATTTTTCGTCCATTTCTGAAGACGGACGCAGATTTTGGCCTCCGAAAAGTAAAGATAAGTATTGTATTATTTCTTAGCAATTTTTTTGATAGCCAAAATTATTAAATACGACAAGCTACTGATAAATAGAACATTTTTCTTTGTGAAAAATAATTTGATTTTCACGCAGTAACTTATCGGGGTAAACTATAAAGTTCTCTATTATAATTTTTATATTTTTTCAGACTGCGGAAGGTGAAAATACCCAAAAAAGATCGATAAAAAACTGATTTTTCTCTACAAAAAATGACTTTCGTTCAATAAAATAATAGAATTATGAAAATGTAATAGATTGTGCTTTGGCTTAACAACGTCATAAAAAAAATCATTAGTAATAAATTTATTACTAGGTAGTAAAATTGGCAACACTGCTTATGTATGACAGAAATACGAAACTGCGAATGCGCTGTCACAAACAACAAGAAGAAAATAAAAAGTGGGCAGTGTAGGCAATTTCGATCAATTTTGGGCACTATTTTCTCTTTAGTTTAGGCGCAATTGAAAATTCCTAAATAGCATAACAATACTGTTTACCAAATAATTTACCATTTAGTATTTACTATTCTTTTGCAGTCAGTGATTCATTATTTTTGTTCAGGAAATCCGAAGATTCATTACATCTAGAATTTTTCAAAATGAAGAAAAAGGCATGTAGAGTAATAATGATTTGGATTTTATTTTATATTTATATTTTCTAGGTGCTGTTAATGGGAAAAAGCGGCTCTGGTAAAACTAGTATGAGGTCCATTATTTTTGCAAATTATATTGCAAGAGACACTAGAAGACTTGGAGCGACAAGTAATTGTCCAAACTGTTAGTTTATTATTAGTGTACATATTTATATTTTTTCAGTTGATGTTGAACATTCTCATGTGAGATTTCTCGGAAACCTTGTTCTCAACTTATGGGACTGTGGTGGACAAGAAGCTTTCATGGAAAATTATTTCGTTTCACAAAGGGAAAATATCTTCAGAAATGTAGAGGTACTGATTTATGTTTTCGATGTGGAAAGTCGAGAACTGGAACGAGACATGCACTATTATCAAACGTGCTTGGAAGCAATCCTGCAAAACTCGCCAGAGGCGAAAATATTCTGCCTCATTCACAAAATGGACTTGGTAGCAGAAGATCAGAGAGATATAATTTTCAAGGAGAGGGAGTCGGACTTGAAAAGGCTGTCTCGGCCGTTGGACTGTACTTGCTTCAGAACATCCATTTGGGATGAAACTTTGTATAGAGCTTGGTCTAGTATAGTTTACATGCTAATTCCAAATGTTAAGGAATTAGAAAATAGCTTGCAACAGTTTGCCGAAATCGTTGATGCGGATGAAGTTTTGTTATTTGAGAAAGCAACTTTCCTCGTGATTTCTCATTGCCAACGTAAACATCATAGGGATATTCATAGATTCGAAAAGGTTTCAAACATTATCAAGCAATTCAAATTATCCTGTTCAAAGTTGGCAGCTCAGTTTCAGAGTATGGAAGTTAGAAATTCAGCGTTTGCAGCTTATATTGACATGTTCACTAGTAATACCTACGTTATGGTTTGCATGTCAGATCCACGAACTCCATCAGAAGTAACATTAATTAACATTAGAATTGCTAGAAGGCATTTTGAAAAACTGGAAAAAGTATCTAATTCAAGCGTTGGTCGATAAATATGATGCAGTTTTTTTGTGCCAAATATTTTTATTATTTTCATTTTCGCCGTGACCTCCCTATAACTAAAGGTAAATTTATGCAAGCTCGATTAGAAGGTAACAATTTATGATTAGGAAGTGACAATTATAAGTTCAACTCCACGTTTTAGAATGGATAAGTTTGTTCAGAAAAATAAACAATAATCAAGTAACGAGTAGAAATTGTCCAATTTTTAACTTTCTTGCTTTGATTGTACAATTTTTCTCTTTAGCGTGCATCTTTTATTCAAATGATCACCGAACACGAAAAGAAGAAATGGGGAATACCCTAACCTAATAATCATTTTCAAATTTGAAGACATCCATTGTGTGTAAAAACTTTCGGTGATTTTGATATCTGGGTCATTGTCCATTTTGATTTATCTGTCATTCTAGAAATTCATTGAATGGTGATAAAAAATACACAATATACACATACAATACTTTTTTTCACAAAAACTCTGGGGGATCAAGTGCCTGCACACCATTTGGTTGTAATTTTTTGATAGAGAACACATGAATGCCAAAGTTTTCTATATTTGTTCTTTGAGATTCACACTTGTTTGTTGCTAATCGGGAGTGCATAAATTCACGTTAAAACTGATCTGGCAGTATCTCGAACTTATGTGAAAAACAATATGATGGAACAATATTTTTCGATTATGTAACTTCGTTGTGTAAAAATTTCATTTATAAATTTAAAACTTGTTCTGTGTAATCACCAATCAATTCATAGAGCATTAATTATAGAATATTATGTTGGAAAAAAATATGTATCTATAATGTCCTCATTTCCAAAATGAGAATGTTCTGTTTAGGAAATATATTGAATTGTACATAAAAAAGGGAATATTATGGGTATTTAATTTTGTAACTAAGTCAAAACCCTGCGAATACGTATATTGAAGTATGTATATATCACCATACTAATTTAATATTATTCTACTGCAGAAGTTATTTGTAATATATCTATTTGCTTTATTTTTGGAGAATCTTTTGGAAACCCCCAAGTTCTGATAACATATTTAGAATCAACAACTTTTTTGTTACATGTTACATAATTATCAGGGCTGGACTGACGTACCGAGTTACGGAGCCCATTTTGTCAAGGGATGCCTGTATCCCAATATACAGTGCATGTCTTTAATGTCCCTCCCTTTTATTGTTTGAACGGGTCAACTCAAAAAATTCAAATTTGCGATAATGAAATTAATGCATGAATACTTTATTTGAAGTGAAATTGACAGATGAAACTTTCAAGATGGCGACTGGGCGCCAAGGTTGGTACTTTTTTTTGTATATACCATAAATTGTACGCCGAATCACATCTTTTGTAGCACCATCAACGTTTGCGAATTTTTTATTCCTTTGCTTTCGTTTCATTGCATGGTCAATGACATCCCCTATTTTAATGAATCGAAGAACTGTCGAACGAGATAGTTTCGTTAACTCGCATATTCTATTCACAATATAATTCTGTGAAGTGTGTCAGTTTTCCTTCTTCAAGCATTCATGAATATTTAAAATTACTCACTGAACTTGAACATGTAACTCCTTATTTCCAAATTCCGGATCCCTGTCAATTGACACAGATTCCTCACAGGTAATGTTATCATTTGTTTTAAAAGGTCTCCAGAAAGCCATATTGATGAAAGTACCCAAAAACGCTAAGATTTTCACAAAAATCGGTTCAAAAGATGAGATTGGAAACTTTGGTGTAAAAGGTTTCAAAAATCGGTTTGCAAAACCACTCACTACCTCACCTAACCCACGAACACACGACACTGATAAAGAAATATTGTGAAACGGCCAAATAATTAGT
>WOGR01012238.1:0-10269 GCA_015342045.1 Leptinotarsa lineolata | reverse complement strand
CTCAGACATCGTTTACCCAAATTTACTCCTAGTTGAATGATGCGTGGGGCACCAATAGCTAATAGATTAGGTGGCGTGATTCACAGAAAAGCGAGACCATTTTAGAAATACCTCGAAAATAAAAATGGCTGCAGTCTCACAGACGGCACGTTACCAGTTAAGGGTTAAATATAAATGATAATACTATGGCTGCGATTGAGTTAACCAATCGTATCTATACGCATTAGAATATTTATGTGAAAATTTATTTATTTTATTTTAAGTGACGTACCATACTATAAACATTGATAAATAAAATGAGTGTAAACATATCATTCTATTCTTCACTCTTTTGTGACTTGTCAACCTATACACGTTTTGTATCGGCAATGAGTTCAGTCGTTCGTCAAATCACTTATAAGTAATGTGCAGTCAATCAATCATTTTCACAAAGAATAGAACACTCATGAGATAATTGAGTAACTAATTGACGGCGGTCCTAACAAAACTTATTCAGATGCTCATCACGACGCGAAGTATCGCAGTACAAACACACCCAAGTGTAATCAAATAAAAACAGAAGGCGAAAATGAAATTGTTGCCATGCACGATCCCCGAAGAAGAAATGTATATTTAGTCATAATACGGTTTCGACAAATTTAATTGGTTGCCCGTCAAAGTAAAGTGAAGCCTGAAGCAGGTGCGTATTCATTTTTGATCCGACATAATTACAAGAGATTGATCACGGTACAAAAATGAAAACTGAAAGAAGGAGAAGCGTTGACCGAGCCAGATATCGAATAACTCTACATAAATTTGAATTTTATTACGAGCTTCACTCCTATAACTATGGCATCAGTGATGCTCCTGTTTTCTTTATATTTTAATGAGAATTTCTATTAGTACACGCAGAAAGAGACGGTTTCCGGGACAGTTTTTAGATTGATTGATCGATTCAATGAATATGAAGAATTCGCTGTTAAAGGAATGCGAGTGGTTTGGATCAACCATGGGCGTATCAATATGAGTAAACACTATTTAAAATCATTCTAAGAACATCATATCCAACTAGCAATTGTATATTTCATAATAGTTGCGAAAACGTTTCGGAGAAACAAATTATAAAACTGTATGTCTCCCAAAAATGTTTTCAATGTGTTTGTAAAAGAGCTATAAGTAGGAAATTGGCACCGTTTTATAAAACATTATAGTCTTAATTGATATTTTGTGAGGCCTTTTCAAACACTACATAACAGTTTCATAAACATTTCGACATAAAATTCTTCTAATACTCTCAAGAAATGGTTTTGTAAAGATACTTATAATATAATCGAAATACAATTTTGTAAGAGTTTTCTAGTGGTTCCAAGTAAGCTTTATAAAATATGATACAGCCTAAAACGATAACAATAGAATAAAAAAGTGTTCAAAATGTTTTCTTGAATGCCCAAAAAGTAATTTTATATTGGACAATAAATATAATAGATATGTCACCAACTAAAAACTAGCAAATAGAAAAGTTGAAGCCATTACTATGATTTCACTTTTGTATCTATAAAACCGTTAAAGATATTGTTTGTGCTTCAAATATTGATATTTTAACTGCAAATGAAATTGACAAATAAATAGTCTTTTATCAGAAACATTCAAGCGCGCCACTCTTTTATTATTGTTTTTGGAAAAAATCATCATTCATTATACAAGAGTTCACTCTGTCGACGTATCAATTTCATAGTCGCAAACTCAACTCAGTGTGTTCTAAATGATATAATCCTGTAACATCTTTATACTTTTCAGCTGTAAATATTAGTATATGTGTGATATTTCATATTTTCTTCTGAAATATGGAAGCACAGAAAAATCAGCAGTTGCTCCTTATATGTTGCAACAAAACCATTTCATAGACTTTAGTTCACTAACGTTAATTAGACAAGTTAACAACAGGCATCTAGATGCCTATGAGAGCTTAAAAATAAGTAAACATAACAATATTATAAATAATGATAGTGATCCAATTCCAAATAGTTTACTATATAACCTGTTAAAATAATATTTCAGTTATTAGAATTACTGAGCAGTAGCTTGGCAGCACTCTTACGCAGGTAAGTAACAGAGATATCTGAGTTATAAATAGGACAACCTCTGTATCTAGAATTTAGTTTAATCTCCCCCTTGAAGATGATCACTTGGTGTTCAAAACATATGTCAAGGTGTTGAGAATAACGGTTTGGTGTTGGGATAATTAGGTTGAATTCTGTTACAAATGCATTATATACATTCATTGCATTATTATTATTGTTTATGAACATTAATATGAGAACTACAATTAGAAAAACTGCTGATATTGATACCTTGCAATGTTGGAGAGCCTTGTGATATATTTTAACTATCTGAGTTGACAATTTCATGGGCATTAACTTTCAATTCTTAAAGTGGAGAGGACGATGCTGTAACGCTGAAGCTAGCACTGCATTTATAATTTAAGTATTTCAGAAAAAAACGTTCATGATTGATAACAGAAGGGCGTAATGCAACGTATTATTAAAAAAGTCAATGTTTTTTCCAAAATATTTTTGATTTATCATTCTAGATAGGCTAAGAAGACGGTTTTGCTGAAATTTCCTTTGTCATTTTTAAGTCTACACCAGCTAAAAAAATTAGAATATGCGATGTCGTGCTGCTGAGCCGATTTTTTTGGTAATCATTCAATTGAAGCTATTTCTGCAGCTCCTCCAATATCGTCAGGAACACACAATTCCCCACTATTATTCTTCGTTATGCAAGACATCAAACACCCGCGAGAATTTCAAATGTAAGTTTAAATAAAACGCGTGAGCTGTAAACAATACTGTTTCTTGGTAACTAGGTATTCGGCATCACCTGATACGGCCACTTCACAGCAAATACGATAACATGAAAATAGTAAACTGACAAGAGGTATCAAATGTGTTTTTATAGAAATATTAAATTTATCTCTTTTATTATGAAAACAGTACACTTGTACAAAAAACTTTGTATGGTATTTGTGTCAAGAGTAAGTTTTATATTGTTCGTGAACTTTTCAACTCACAAAATGAAACCTTACTTTAAACACTCATATCATTAGTAGCTATTTCCTGTTCTTGGCAAGAACAAAACTGAAGCACTAGGTCACGTTGGTCTTCGTCTGAAACTAACCACTTTTCCTATTTTTTTTCAATGACCAACATTACACGACATAATCAGGTATATAGTTGTTGGGACGCTAGTCAAATGAAACTGACATTACACAACCTATAAAATCAGTGTCAGCTGGTTCTTCCTAAATGCTGCATTTTATTCTTGGCGATAGCAACTATATGTTCGTGAAAGCAGTTTGGTTTTATAACAGCTATTTGATTGATTTAGAGTTGTAGTATATATACCATACTAAAAAATAGTTGGGAAATTATCATTAAAGTGGCAAAATGGTAATGAGAACAAAACTGTGTATGAAAGCATTCCAATAAAATAATTCCATTAAAGCTAAAGAAAAAGTTATAGAATGAGCTTGAAATAGTTTTATAAAGATCATACAAACCTCGCAGAAAAGTTCCAATAAACTGCTACAAAAGCATTCAATTTTATAGAAAAATCTGCTTCATAAGTTAGTTGTGAAAACGTTTCTGTGATAATTTTGTGATTATTTCATGACTGCTTATTAATTTTATTTTGTAAACTTTTCTATGACAAATCTATGAAACACTTTTATTTCCTACAACTGTATTGTGTCTACGGCTCGTCTATAATTATAAAATACCAACAAAATAAAACTGCAACACCATGAAATTATAAAACAATTTTGCTGGTTGGGTAAAGACGTCACTAAATTTAATACTAGCTATATACTAACATACTTTTCTGATGAACTCAAAATTCAATCAACTCACACTCATAGCCTTACTTGATATTCAATTATTATTTTTTAATAAGGTACTCAAGACTCATTGATACAATAATACAGTTTATTGTATGATTTTTACTATAAAGGGTTTTATAAAAACCGCTACACGTGTTTCGCTATACGATAGCTTCGTCAAGCGTTAAAACTTGAGGAAGTTATCGTATAGCGAAACACGTGTTGCGGTTTTTGTAAAACACTTTATAGTTGAAATCATACAATAAACTGTATTATTGTATTAATGAGTTTTAGTATGGATTTTCATCAAGTATCAGCCATTTCTATTCAAGTTACTCAAGAAAAAATCTGAAAGTTCCTATAGTAAGTGGGCATACTTGAAGACTGGCTTTAAATCAAATTATCTAAATGAACAATTCGATCAGGCCAGTCTCATCTCACCTACACAGTAGGTTTATGGACTGACAAATATCAGAAAACAACTACTGCCCTGGCTAGTACCACGAAGGGCGTTGGATTATATTCGATAGGTGTCAGTGCAGGATTCTTCACAAAAGTAATTCCTGTTTGGCCACTCGTTAGTGCAAGGTAGTGTCTATCATCAACCTAAAGTCCATGATTTTCAATAATTAAAAATCTAATTTCTACCAGTACATCGACAGGCAGATGGGGTGACGTTGTTGGACGTTTGCTTCTGCCTAGTTCGAGGAATGAGGCTCTGGAAGGAATTCGATTTTTAATTATTGGCAATCATCGACTTCAGGTTGATAATAGATACTAACTTGCACTGACGAGTGGCCAAACATCTCGAAACCGGTCTGCAAGTGTATTCCAATAATTAAAAATCGATTCCGTAAGTTGTATCGCCAACTGCATATTCAGAAATTACTTCTGTGAAGAATCCTGCACTGACACCTGTCGGATATAATCCAACGACCTTCGTGGTATTAGTCAGGGGAGTAGTTGTTTTCTGATAGGTGTCAGTCCATAAACCTACTGTGTAGGTGAGATGAGACTGGCCTGAACGAATTGTCCATTTAGATAATTTGATTTAAAGACAGTCTTCAAGTATGCCCACGTACTATCGGAGTGAAAGTTTCTTTGTTCTCATGCGAAGTCTTGGGCCATGTGGATATGCAGTTGGTTAGTATATCGACAGACAGATGGGGGGACGTTGTTGGACGTTCGCTTCCGCCAAGTTCGAGGAATGAAACTCTAAAAGGAATTCGATCTTCAATTATCGGAAATCGTCGACTTTAGGTTGATAATAGACACTAACTTGTACTGACGAGTGGCCAAACAGTTAGCAACCGGTCTGCAAGTGTGTTTCAATAATTAAAAATCAATTCTGGAAGTTGTATCGCTAACTGCATATGCAGGAATTACTTCTGTGGAGGGTCCGTAACTGACACCTGTCGGATATAATCCAACGCTCTCCGTGGTATTATCCAGGGGAGTAGTTGTTTCCTGATAGGTGTCAGTCCATAAACCTACTGTGTAGGTGAGATGAGACTGACCTGAACAATTTGTTCATTCATATAATTTGAACTTATAATGAACCTAAAACTGTTCCCTGTTGCACTTTTGTTTCAACTTTCGTCGCCTCATTCAGGCTTTTATCAACTTTGATCTTTTGTGTCAAGCTCACCTGTTTTGTATATTACGAGGTGATGATTATCATATCATGAATATTCCTAGACACGTTTAATTCATTTTGATAACATTTTTACGAAAAATGTTTCTCTGAAAGTTCCAGGAATGCGTTTTTTCTACGAGAAATCTCTGTTCTAATCGTATTGAAAGCCATGCAGAGTTCTCGCAAAACTTCCCAAGATCTACACTGTGAGAATTTCGCTTCGCATTGACTGTCGGTTCTCCCACATACTCAGATATACCTGCTCGATCTCTTCATTTGAGTTTGCTGTTTACTTGTTTTATAGCTTCCTTCATTGTTCAACAGGATATATAATATTTGAATAGGTCCTAGAGCAAGTTGTGTTACTTACCACCGCTTGATATTATATCAGATTTTCAACTACTTTGTTCGTGATATCGGGACAATTCTCAGCGTTTTCAGTCGTGCCGTATAATTTGAAGATATATTTTGTGGAATCGGTAAAACTGTGTGATTTTCATCGAACTTTAGTGACTTGTTCAGTACTCAATGAGTGATGTGAAGTTAACAATTTTTCAGTTTGAAAAATAAACAATTTCTATAACTTGTGTTATTTTTTTTATGTGGTAAGTTTTTAGGTGTAGATCTGATCCAGATATCTTCTTTTGGGAAAAAATATTGATTGTTACGAAAAGAGCTTATATGCTATTTGTTCGAAAAAAAATCATATGGACTTTCTTTTAATCTTAAATATTTTGACTCAAAAATTATTTTTTCAATATTGAAACCTTTTTAAACAAATTCAACTCGTTTGACGTACGGTATTCTCATGTAATCTAAAATACATTTTGGAATACTGACGGAGAATTACTCCGTAGCCACAAAAAATAAATCGAATCGAAATTTCCACCTATTATGAATATCTACGCCTTTAATGTTACTTCAGTAACATTAACTACACGAAAGGTTCCAAAACAGTGCATCACATTTACGCCTTCGTTTTTCTCATGGTATACTCTGGAAAATTGGGATCGGTTTTAATGGTTTCCAGCAAAACTGCGCGACCTATCCAGTAATTATCATAATTTTATTTCTTTCTGTTTCATTTCGTCTCTTCTTGAGTCGTCCCAAATTCAAGCAGAATTATTTTGTTTGAATATTATTTCTACTCGAGGACTTTTCTGGTCCTAATTTCTTGATGATTAATTGATGAATGAAATGTTTTCTTCTCAAAAATTTGTAGTTCGGTTGAGTGTCCCTATCCACTGGAATCACACGTTAAAAGGTAAGATCTCGATAGTGCGACAGCTGGCTAACGGTAAAAATAGATTTTTTTTTGAACATCACAGTATGTCAACTCACTCCCGAGGGTATGCCAATTAACCCCGCACCAGGGATAGACTTGCATTCATACAATCTTTTGGAAGAAGTATACTTGGGGTGTCTCAAACATAGACTAGATTAATGAATCCTACATGATTATATTCATACTTTTAAATTTCTGAAATCTCTATAGTAGGTAAGCCTGAGCAGGGATTTTGCGTTTTACTCGAGTGCTTCAGGAAATCATATGGGGAGAAACCTCGTATCTTCTTATGTTGAGGGCAGCCTGTAAGATTACGAAAAAAACTCGGTCCCCAGAAAAACTTGAGCGCGTCAGATTAAGAACAGGTGAGTAAAGTGTATCCAGAAAAGTGTATTTTCCGATAATCTGACAATTTGAGCATGACATAAGGTCTCAGTGATGTAACGAATGTGCTGGTCCTCAACAAAGTGGAACTTCAGATGTTTCAAAAGATTGAAAAATCATGAAGTCCAAAGAAACTCCAATTTTTTTTATCGAAAATTGGGCTGATCAGGAGATAAATTCAATAATCAGCAACGAAACAATATTTCTTATTCGTGATTTGTATTATGTACATACAGTTATCGATGATGAAGTATCATGACTTATTGATTATGAACCCATGTCCCAATCATGAAGAAGCAGATATGAAAGCTGTATTCTGAATGGATGGATGTCTCTAGGGAGAAGGATCTCTGTCAGTTCTTGAGGATGGTAGAAGAGTACACGCATACTATCGGTATGAAATTCGGGATAGACAAATGTGCAATGGTCCATCTCAAAAGAGGACAATGCGGGGACTAACGAGCTGATGTGCAGCTCGTAGACAGAAGCATTTCCACCATCTGGATGCCAAAGAGACGTATACTTGCCTCGGGGTGGAACAACGTGACTCACAAGAGATAACAGCAGTAAATAACTCTTTCCGCGGCAAGTATCAGCACAAACTCCGACAGATCTGGTCATCGGAATTGTCGGGGAAGAACAAAGTTTCTCCGACGAATACGCTTTCCGTTCCAATCTCACGCTATTCGTTTAAAGTAGTGAAGTGGACTCGGAAGGAGCTGTATTAACTTAACGTAGAGACCCAAAAAATTATGCATCTCCATACGAGTTTGCATTCCAAATCGTCCGTTTCACAGTTGTTCTTCCCCCGACAATAGGGAGGCCGTGAACTTTTGAACTGTAGAGTCGCCAGGAGTTCGGATCACCTTTTCTGCATGGTTCGTGATGATGAGAGAGCAGAAATCGGAGCATTTCTCTTTAGCTGATAAACTCAGTGTAGTTTTCGACACTGAACGAGGTTATTACAACTCTGTCAGTGAGTTGAAAGGCGTTCAGTAAAAGGCTCATACGAAAGTCGCAGAGATCACCTCACTTCTGCGGCAACACAGGGATAAGCCAATGCATGGGGTCTTTTTTAATGACATTGAAAAACTTGGCTTATCAAAGCCTCTGACTTTCGCTTTCAGGTCGAGTGGGCTGAAGTCGGAAACTGACGGAACTATCATGTCTTCAACACCTTAGTCTACCGCAGTCGCATGATGGGTATAGTGGTTTCTGACACAAGGTGCAGGGCCTACCGCGAGGCGTCCGAAACCCTAATGCACTTGCTGTCAGCATGTCCAGCAATTGCGGTCTCGACCTGTATCCGTCGACATAACGGGGCCCCTGAAGTGCTTTATTACCATCTACGACACTCTCACGGTATTGACTAGACACCGATGTTGTCCTACGCTCCGGGAGATATTGAATCCGTTGTGGGAATGATGCCGAATTTATTGAAACTATTCATTCCCCACCTTCAGGCTCATATAAGCTAATAAATAAGCCTGCTGATAAGTCTGATGACCATCAAAGCAAAACAATATTTGTCGGGGAGTTTTCAACTCCTGGCGGAGAGAAAAAAAACCAGATAAAATATCGAGATTTTCTTTTCGTAAACAAACTATCTCTACAACTCTGTCAAGATAGCTGTTTTGAATATTGGAGTTCTCAATGAAATGATTTTCTCTCTGCTGTCGGATCGGATCATTCCGGCCTGTCGCACCAAGGCAGACATTTTCTTCTCGGCCATCAGAGCAAAACGATATTTACCGTGGAGTTTTCAGCAACCGGTGAGACGAATTTCGTCCGGAAAGGGGAGAAAAACGGATGTGATATTGAGATATTCCCTTTCGAACACCGCAGACTTTATTCTAACCACTCCTTTGAGATGGTTGTTCTGATTATTGGAGTCCTTGGTGTAATGATGAGACTCTCGAGTTCCAAGATCATGCCGACTTGCCGCACGATGCCAAAAATCTTTGCCCAACAAATATCATTCTTGTCTCATTGCATCTGCTCAGGGCACATGATACTCGGACCCAATGACCACTTATGACACGGTGTGGAGAATGATCATTGATTATGCTGGTGCGCCCTCTTAACTGTGTAAGAGCTTCGGGGATAGGGCCCGATCAGTTCACCCTTTGAGAAAAAAAATGATAATAATGATGATGATAATGATAATAATAATAATAGAATAATAATCTAGGGTAATGTAGAAATCATGTTGTTCTTCTCGATCATCAAAGCAAGAAGATATTCGTCGTGAAGTTTTCAGCTCTCGATAAGACGAATATCGTCCAAAAAGAGGAGGAGAAATGAATGAAATATCAAGATTTTCTCTATAATTCCGCATATTTTATCCAGGCCACTCTGTAGAGATGTTTGTCTCTATTATTGAATTCCTTGGTGAAATAATGCACTCTCGAATCTCAAGATGTGAACGTTGGTTAATTTTCAACCATGGCATTCTTGATTTTCACTGTGAAAAAAATCTGTTTGAAATCCGTTTTTCCGTTAATCAGCTGTCGCTCCCATACTGTCGCAATGAAAGTTTTATAAAAACCTTCAATACGGCGTCACCACCCTATGTGGCAACTCAGCACTCGCTTGGGTTATTACGAGAGGACTCTATCGCTGTTTCACCCAACATTCATTCATCCAAAATAATAAAAGAATAACTCATTTGAAAACTGAATTGAAAATTTATTATAAAAAAAACGAGAAAAGTACGTTCAGGAATGAACTAACATTGAATAGATAAAATACAAATAAAATCACAAACACTTACATTATACTTCATGATCCTGACTTCCCTCAATATTTATGTAGATTAATATACTGAGCTAGCACTTTGCTGCGGTAACCGTACTAAGGTAAAATGCTCAGTTTGCATCCGTGCAAAGTTTGCATATTTGAAGATTGTGGTATGTTTCTATATCCTGTAATCGTATCAATTTTAATGTCTATGAACTTGGAATATTAAAAGATGGAATTCTGAATACTGAGTGTTTTTGGTTTTGAATATTGAGTTGAGGTTGGAACATCTTTTAATTTAGAGATTTGCTTAAATTAATTCGAATTATTTCATGAATATTTTCCATATTTGACATTATCTTTTTCTCT
>WOGR01012237.1:0-10269 GCA_015342045.1 Leptinotarsa lineolata | reverse complement strand
TTTTGTTGTCCTATTTTCATTCCGAAACATAACTAAAGTGTAGTTTTTCTCATTGGAAATTATACCACTCACTACAATCACTCATCACAATGTTTGAATCTTAATCCACCCACTCCTCGAGAGGTTTTCTTCGAGTAATCATCTACCTTGGATTCTCCATTGCATAATTTTGGGAATTGTAATAGAAGGTCTTGAAGGTAAGTAACACAAAAAGAAATCGCAAATAACAATACATTTTTTATTCATACAATTTATTATGATATTAACATTCCTATGCTATTATTAAAGTATTTTTGACCCTTAGCGTTGGCGTCATTGTCGGTAATTCATCTTCCAATTAATTTTCTACAATTAATGTTGATATGTCCACGATATTGCTGCAGTTTTCACCACAACAATGGAGGCACACTGCTGAACATTTGAGGCCTATTTTTCGGCAACAGAACGCACTTCCACAGTTTCCTTTGCATCTGCAAAAGATTAATTTCCTAAGCTCGGGGGGTGCTGTAGGCTTGGAAGTTTGGATTGGTATCGAATGTTGTTCATGCTTTTTCCAGTCCCAATCTTCTGGATTACAATGTTTACCGAGCCATGACTGAATCTGGTATGTAGACTGTGGAAACGGGCTGCATCTTGTGTTGGAGGAAGTGAGGAGAAATTAAATGCATTTTTTGTTACTGTCTTAGCGAATCGTTTGTATCTGAAGGTGTCCAAAGAAGTCAAAAAGCTTATTACAAATATATAAATTTTACCCACAAAACTCAATAGTATCGATTAATCTCAAAATACTTTTCACAATTTGTAAGACAACTGTAAGAATAAGTAGAGGGGAACCGACAGCTGCGCCACCTAGGCTAAATTATAATAATAACAATAATAGCAGGCAGATGTTGATTTGTCCTCAAACATTTACTTAGGCCTTTCCTACCTGTTTGGGGTTCTAAGTTTTGTAGTGGGGAGATGGGTCAAAAATAGTTTAATAATAGTATAGGAATGTTGAGATCATAATAAATTATATGACTGAAAAAATGTTTAGATAGAAAAGTAAGCCAAACGTTTTTTTTATTGTATCCCTATAAGCATTCGAGAATAAGGTCGAGTTTGGAGCGCTGTAAAACCTAAATAAATAAATAAATAAAATATAACAACTTTATAGTGAAAATTGTTCGTTGAGAAAACCCTCTACAAAATAGCTATGATGTCATTTTATTGTAAAATGAACTGGAAGAAAGTTAGATCCTCCAAAAGGAAACTTGTTACAAAATTTTCACTTATTTTTGTTTATAACTTTTTTTTGGTCATTTGACGATAAAAAGTGATAGAAATTAAATTGTAAAAAATTTTATTTGCTATATTTTATGTTCGATTCGATTTTCTGTAGGGTTGCTAGTTTACGAAATACAGCGCGAAAATCCTTTGCACCCCTTTTTCCACGATGGCGGCCGGGGGACAAGGGTGGCGACTCCACAAACTTGAACTTAAGCTTCTACTGATCCCCCTACATATTAAAAAAATAAAATTGCGTCCTCTGAAAAACGCAGGCCTAAAAAATGTAACATTTCAATGAACTAAAACGCCAAATTTATTTTTAGTAATCAAAGATTTTCAAATTATGATGTAATACGGCTCCTCTATGCACGTACCTAATCTAGTAGGTATAAGTGAATTCGCTTAATTCCATCCTTGCAATTATGTAACACTACTGGGATTGCATGTATGGACGTAGTTACAAATTCAACAAAGGTTTTCATTCCCTGAAGTTATTACGTATCAAAGTGTGGGTATTTGAAGTTTAGCTAAATTGGAATATCAAGTAATTATTATCCAGTCATGCTTTTACCTCAGAGTGATATGAACACTTTTTAACTTATTTTCGATTTCAACGTGTTTCACAATCACTCCTTGCTTGTGCTTCATGATATTGATAAATGAATTCGTGCTTTCAAAAAACATCAACCGAACAATAGATTTTCATGGACTCCATTTGTAAATTTGAATAATTTGATTCATGGTCGACATAAAAAGATTTTTTGTACAACTGTCATTAAAAGTGACATTTTTAATGGTTGTCAAGAGTATTAAAAGATGTTTACAAAGTAGCATGTTGAAAATATTTTAACACAAGTGATAAAAGTATTTTAACACAATTTTTTGACCAAATGGCAATAAACAAAACATAATTTTTCAATTTTCAAGGATGTTTTATTATGAACAATAGATATAGATACAATTACATTCTGTTACAAATGTATAATTACATTGATTACATTATTATTATTTATGAACATTAATATGAAAAGAACAATTAGAACAACTGCTGATATTAATAATTTGCGATTTTGAAGAGCCTTAATTCTTGAAGTGAAGAGGACGATGCGGTAACGCTGGAGCTAGCTGTTGGGATTACTCTTTCAGTAATAGCCTTTTTATAAAAAAAGATTGATCGATGTAACCCTCAGCCACTGTTGTAGACTTCCATCCTCCGTGCTTCCTAATATCCGTTATATTTGCTCCTGATTCTGCTAGCAAAAAAGCAGAATACCTTTTGAAACAGTGACCTGTATATTCCTTTGGTTTCGCAAGGTTCAGAAACTCAGCAATGGTAGAGGGCATTTTCCCAAACGTGTTTACACCAACTGGGTTCGCACTGCATTTATAATTTGAGTATTTCAGAAAAAAAGGTTGATGATTGATAACAGAAGGGCGTAATGCAACGTATTTATCAAAATAATCGATGTTAGGAATCGCACGTTGAAAGGTAAGATCTTTTGTCGATCGTATGGGGGCGACAGCTGATTAACGGAAAAACAGATTTTAAACCGATTTTTCAACAATGCAAAATAAACGATCTATTTTCGTGTTCGTATTTGAAATTTGAACAATCAATGATTCGTCCATTAATTGAATGTCTTCTATTAATTAATGGCACAGCTCTTCATGCCAGCAGGCTCCATATATTCCGAAAATAGTAGCAACTTTTTATTATCAAATATTTTTCATCTGGCGCCTCATTTATAAACCTCTGGACTTGTTCAAACGAAAAAGTTTTTGATTTTTTGGGCCTATAACTTTCATTCTTCCGCTTCAAGAATGCTATTACCTTGAAATATTTGCTTGTATTAAAACCATTTTTAACGAGCGCACTCGACTTTATCATTGAAAATTTGCTCCACAAAGTTGTCGAGTTCCATATTTTTGATTTCTCTTCTAGATAGGCTAAGAAGATGGTTTCGCTGAAATTCCCTTCGATGTTTTCAAGTCTACACCAGCTAAGAAAATTAGAATATGCGATGTCGTACTGCTGAGCCGATTTTTTTGGTAACAATTCAATCGAAGCTCTTTTTGCAGCCTCTTCAATATCGCCAGGAACACACAATTCTTCACTATTGTTCTTCATTATGCAAGACATTAAACCCCAGCAAGAACTTCAAATGTAACTTTAAATAAAACGCGTGAGCTGTAAACAATACTGTTTGTTGGTAACCAGGTGATTCGGCTTCACCTGATACAGCCACTTCATAGCAAATACGATAACATGAAAATAGTTAACTGAGATGTCAAAATATGTTTTTATAAAAATAGTAAATTCATCTATTTTATTATGAAAACAGGACAATTGTACAAAAAACTTTGTATGATATTTGTGTCAAAAGTAAGTTTTATTTTGTTCGTTCACTCACAAAATAAAACCTCACTTTTTAACACTCATATCATAAATAGCTATATTATTACTATGAAAATCACTTTGCTGTTGCCATAAATAGTAGTTCATGATTATTATTAATGAATGTTGTTTTATTCATGAATTTCTTCATAAATAAAACAGGGTTATTTCATTCGACATTTTTTTTTAAATTATAATACTGGACAATATTTCATTTTGATCTTAATTGATAAATGTTGATATTTACAAAATAAATTAATGAAGTCTCATAAACGGTTTATGGTGACCAACAATATTTTTTATTTGTAACTGGTTTCAGGGAAAAAAGGTTTTTTGAGTGTACTCAATGTTTTTTGTAAGTATTAGGTGAATAAAAAAATAGAAACATCCATAGAGTAGAGTAGACCTAAGAGCCACTGCTAATCAGTTCGAGAAATTCTTCATAAAATAATATTCCAGGAGCGATTTATCATCCAAATATACGTTCGCCCAACTATCTCGTATCCAAGATAAAAAAGAGATAAATCGTCAGCATTTACTGAACAACAGTAGAAATAATTACTCCGGTTAGCCACTAATCAAGTCACCCCCTACCGGAATAAGATCTTAAATCAAGGAAATGTCTACGCCTACAAGGGCAATCCGGTGCACAAAAAAGTTAATTCTGTTACAGAAAAAAGCGAAAGTGAATTCTCGTTTTGGAGGAAAATTATACTCCTTCGAGAGAATGATTTATATTCGATTTAGACGGTGATAATTCTGTGAGATTCCCTTTTGGAGTTTTTGAATTATTGATGAAATGGTGTCCATGTCAAATGTCAAGTGCATATCAGTTCTGATATGCTCTTTTTGGTATGTCCTTAAGCTCTCTCAGCGATTCGGTTTCTATCACTGGAGCGTCTTATTTTAAAATAGACTTCCTGATAGTATTAAAAATAGTAGTACGTACGGAATTTTCAAAAATGGTTTTATAGCTTAGGGCTTAGGGGAATTTGATGACTTCGTCTCTAGCAGTGTTAACTGAGTTCATAGTGTTTATTGTGCTTTATGCTTTTTTCTATTTATATCAAGACGTCTCATATACTTGTCTTTATGTATCATTAAGTTATATTAGCATTCTATCCTCATCAGTGATCTTTTAACCCGTAAACTAGTACTTTAGGAGTATTTTTTTGTATCAGTTGTGTGGGTTTTATACCTCAATCGGCGCAAAATGCCATCCTTTCATGGGTTTCTTTAATCTCGAGACCAGGAAAAAGTCGCAGGAAGTCGCAGGGGGACAAACCTGGTGAATACGGTGGCTGAGATATAATTACGGTTTTTGGTCAAAAAATTAGGAACAGGCAATGGCGAGTGAGCAGATGCAAAATCCATACCGGACGTTTTCTTCGTATTGCTTCTCGCATGCGGCGCATAACTTTCAGATAATATTTCAAGATAACTCCAAGATAATACGACCATGTGGCAAGATTTCCTGATGCACTGCGCAGAACTTTGTTGCCATACACTACATACCCAAAATTTCCGGATATGCCGACATCCTCAGCAGATTCTCTTGACGATATTGGAGAGGCTGTAAAAAGAGCTTCCATTGAATTGTTACCAAAAAAAAAAATCGGCTCTCACGTGTTGAAATATTGCAACATCGAAGATGTTGAAATTTCCCTTTCTTCGGTTTTATCAAGTATCAATTTTCAATTTGGAAATTGACCAATTTCTATTGTTTCAAGTTGCTGTGCGCTTTGTGTTCGAATGCCTAGGGTTAGGTGAATGCATTTTCTGATTGAATATTGACTTTAGGTTTTGAAACTTATATATTTAATTATTGATATACATCTATATCGCGGTTGAATTCAACATTAATACATCCCGGTTGAATTCAAACATTAATACATCTTGAACTCAAATAGTTCATGGATCATTTCAAAATTGTTTATGGGGCTGTCACAAGCAAACCAACGTTTAATTGTTGATTCTGATCGAGCGCAGTCCTTATAACACTTTTCAAACCATTTTTTTGCTTGAACGGTATTTTTCTCATCAAGAAACAATGTAAAATTTAAACAAGAAATTGTTTTTGATCCATTATTTTGAAAATAACGAAAGTAGTGTCACTCTTATCACAATAACTCACAAACTCATGAGTAGAATATCATGAAATTTCAAAAGCTTTCTTTTGAAGGTTAGTACCAACTGAGAAAGCGGTAAATGCAATAAGATTAGCGCCATCCATATGTTAGGCCCGAGACTTTTCAGCCCATGTAGTACAGCACACTCCCACCAGTCATCAGTTTGACTCTACATCGATTTTGTGTAAGTTACATTATTTTCAATTTTTTAGGGCGAGAAAAGCCTATGCCAGCCATCCCTCACTCATTCTTGTAAATTAATCTGCTCCTTTCGATGACAATGTTAGATACAGGGAGCGTCAACAGTTTAGTGTGCTGACCTCGCGGCCAGAGATCGACATTGCCGATTGTTTCTGACGAACTTCCTCTCCGCCGGAAGTTTCCTATCTCGGACACCCGTACCTGGAAAACGCGAACTTTCCTCCGAACAATGGCGGAAGCTGAGCAGAGGTGTTCCGTAATTAATTCGGTAGACATCGCACTTTCGGGAAGGCCGTAAGTTCTTCGGGTAATTTAGCAGAACGGTGAGCGCTTCCAGTCATGTTGAGACCCATTTGTTATAAGATACCATGCAAATTAGCTCATTAATCAGTGATCAGTAAGTGAGGATAAAGTGGATGCTATTACCTGACGCCACCGTTGGTATACAGGGTGGAGTTATACTAAAGCTTGAGACTTTCGAACTTGCGCTAGGCAATTTCATTTTGACATAGTCTAGCAAAATATTCGAAGTGTTTGTGTAATTTTACAATGTCTCTAATTTTCTGACAGTAACTTTTTTTGAATATATCGTAAGCATGACATCCTCTTACCTCCATTTACGAAATCTTTCAATTCTTTACTCATACATGCGTCATGCATTAGTACTTTCGAAATAAGTAGAAACAATTACTGAAACGGAACGAGGTGGTTAAAATTCGTTAGCCCTTGTTCAAGTATTCTGTAAATAGATTATATTTTATAGCCTATATTACAATTCCAAGTTTGAGGATAAAATTTATAATTACGATATGAAATTTACATACTATAAAATGTCACCTGATCACCGTTATAAGTTGTTAACCTTTAACTGGTAACATAAAATTTTGAAACACAACTGGTAACGTGCAGTTTGTGAGACTGGCACTTTTTGGAAGCAAAAAAAATCTCCAGTAATATTTTTTCAAAATATATTTTCATGGCTTGACTTAAATACAGAGGTATATATCAAAAGGCCAAAGAAAGCTCTCATCTCAATCACATCAATATCTCTCAAGTTACTCGAATCCACCTTGTATTTTGTGAGCATTGAACTTATTTTATGATTGGTCCAATGTATAATATGTAGTAGCATGTTATCAGTAAATAGTAAGTTCCAGACAGTGTGGATCTGCTTTATCTCCGAGCTCTTGAGCTTTTTTTTAGAACTGGCACTTTCTTTACAATGTTGTATTTTTTTGTACGAGATGTGGGTATAACTGGTGTTGTGCACCACCTGTAGCGATTTTTTCCATACAAATATTTCTTTCCCCCTGTTGTTTCTTGATCTGTTTCTTCTTCCTCCGCACTTTTATCACTATCACTACCTTGAGATAACTCACCGTGACTGTCATGATCGGAAATTTCAAATTCATCCTCTGAAACATTGTCTATTTCACTGCAGTCACTATTTGTCTCGTTATACCAACACAAAATAGTGTCATCATAATCTTAATCCCCATAACGTACCTGTTTTGACGGACCCGCCATTACTTTGAGTCGCGAGAAATGCTTACGTAAACTGAAACGTGCCGTCTCACGGACTTGGCTCAACTAAATGCTTAATATTTCTCAGACGTCGTTTACCCAAATTTACTCCCAGTTGAATGATAGGTGGCACCAATAGCTATTAGATTAGGTGGCGCGATTCGCAGAAAAGCAAGACCATTTTAGAAATACCTCAAAAATAAAAATGGCTGTAGTCTCACAGACGGCGCTTTACCATTATTTGTGTAGTATAAGAGACTTCAATCCGTAGAAACTCAGCAATAAATACGATTAAACTGTTAAAATATAGTAAATACGTCATCAATCAATGGTAATGTATCGATTGCAAGTTATCATGCACCCAAATTTCAGCATCGAATAGAAATACAAGTATACACACAAACAAACGTTTCTGCGACATTTCCTAAGAAAATATTCAATATTTATCAATTCTGTTAACGGAAACCGATTATAGGAAGTTGGCTCTAATATTGCATGAAATGGGTGGGTTACTGAGAAATCATTTGGAAGCACTTGAAATTATTTAAAAAAATATTCTAAACTGGTTATCAATAAAAATAGAACTTGCCAAAGTCCTCTGCTCTACGACGAATTTGGAATTCTTCCCTAGAGTGATCGTTATATATATACATATTAGATTTTAATTCTCCAACATGAAGTAAAGAGCAATCTGGAAAATATTTCACACAAAATGAGGCGCATTACAAGAAAGAACGTCATACCAAAACATATCGAGCCAAAACATACAGCCAATTTACGACTGTAATGCCAAAGGCAGTTCTTTGTTAATTTTTGGTCTCTAAATGCGAAAATGATGATAAAAATTTCCTAACACGTAAGATTTTTGAGTTACGATTTGTTTCACACAAATTTAATGAACACGACATTCCTAATTTGCTTTTCATCTAAAACAAGTTTAAAAACCGTTCTGCTCCATAATGGCCCTCTATTCCTTTTGCACATGCAGTTGCTATGATAGAAACACACGAAAGTATGTAACTTATTCCAAATGGAATAAGCTATAATACGTATAAGTGGCAAATATGTGGTGACCTAAAAGTCATAGGACTACTATTAGGTCTTAAGGGCGGATTTACGAAGTTTTGCTGTTTTCTTTGCCTTTGGAACAGTAGGGCAACACAGAGACATTATCAAGTAAAATAATGGCCTTCGAGAGATAAATATATTCCAGTTTAAGCACGTAAAGAATAAACCTCTTGTTAATCCCAAAAACGTTTTGTTACCTCCATTACACATTAAACTGGGTGTAATGAAAAATTTTGTAAAAGCATTAGACAAAGAGGTGATGCGTTTAAATATCTTAAACACGTTTTTCCAAAATTAAGTGATGCAAAGCTCAAGGAAAGTATATTTGTTGGACCACAAATTAGAAAAGTACTAAGTGATAGTTTGATCAAAAATTAAGTAATGCTGAATTAGCTGCGTGGAGTTTTTTCAAAAGAATTGTTTTGGAGTTTTTAGGAAACAACAAAGTAGAAAATTACGAAACACTTGTAGAAGGACTATTTGAAAACTACTGCAGAATGGGATGTCGGATGTCTTTCAAAATCCATTTCTTGCAATCCCACTTGAATTTTTTCCCAGAAAATTTGAGTTGTGTCAATGACGAACAAGGGAAAAGGTTCCACCAAGACATACTGACAATGAAGCAACGTTTTCAAGGCAGATGGGATGTAGCAATGATGCATATAAATGAAAGTCAACATTTGCAAAAAAACCACGCACAAAATACTTCATTTGAACGTTTTTTCATGTGTATTGTGAATAAAGTCTGTTATCCTCAAAATATATTTTCTTGTTTTAATCTTATATTTCCCTATAATATGTGAAAATTTTTGTATGAAATGAAAATAACTATAACCCAAAATCTATACGTGATGGAAAATTTTTGATGTTGAATTCGCAGTCAGGATGCTTTGAATCAGGGGTGGGCAACCTTTGACATGTTGTGGGCCAAACCTTAATGTGCAAATACGTTCGCGGGCCGCGTTTCAAAGTGGTACATCTTAAAGTAGTGTTATAGGGCTCATAATTTTTTGTGATAGATATCAGACGTGAAATAATACGACAATGTTATTATAATATCAATTTATTGAAATAACAAAATGAAATAATAACACTATAATTAAATCGTTAAATTTGGAATTGTTACAAAATACAAAAGTTAAATAGCGATACCGAAATCAATGAGACACTTGAGCTTGAACTTGGGAAACTAATCCATAGATGTTTGGATTTCCACTGATACAAAGACGCAAAGAATTTTTCAAATTATCGTCAGTCAGCTTTGTACGATATTTCGATTTATCAACTTTCATCAGTGAAAAGAACTGTTCGCATTTATAAGTACTGCCAAATGCACAAATCAATCTTCTTGCGAATTTTCTAAGCTGGGGAAAATAGTCTTCTTCGAGGTATTTTTTGTAATCACCCAAATCCACGTCTTCAAATTTAGATTTTAGAACTGAATTTTTTGTAAGTGTATTGGAGCATTTTGTACATTACTTTTTGTTGGAGTAGCAAATAAATTGAAACAGTCCTCCATGTTTCTGATATCGCTAAATCTGTTCGAAAATTGCTCCGACAGTACCTTGAGTTCTTCAGCATATTGAGCATAAGGCCGGCCACACACGTAACGGTATACATGACAGGTAAACCTGTACAGGTCACCTGCGCAGGCAAACCGGAGCGTGTGTGCCAGTTCGCCTG
>WOGR01012236.1:0-10269 GCA_015342045.1 Leptinotarsa lineolata | reverse complement strand
TTTTCAAAGTAGAATATCTAGGTACGTATAACTTTATTATATGCAATGTAGGTGCTGTTGCCAATATGTAAATTAGAAACGAATTCCTTTAAAAATTAAAACCCAACATTTGAAACATCAATTTGAATACTTTTCGAAGTGAATTTGAAAAACTCATGAAGTGAACTCAAACTTATTTTGTTCAATCTTGCATTTGCTGTAATAACCCAAATTGAGGCACATTCCCCATTCTGAAGAAATTGAAATTTCTTGACAGCTCGAACTGATCTGAGTTGCGAAATGTTATCATCAAATCGCGTCTAAAGAAAAACTAACCTGAACATCCGTTCCTCTAACTTTGTTCGAACGGCATATCCAAAAAAGAAATATATGGGACTTTTGATAGTACATTTCAGCAATTTACGAGCCTTTCTCCGTCAAGATAGAAAATGCAAATCACCGACCAGCGAACAATGAAAAAGTTCAAGATTTATGGATCCGCAGAAACAATAAATTTATTCGACATGTGCTCTGAAAACGAACAATAAATGACAAAGCTAAATCACTCTGAGTATGGCTTCAATCACGGCGTAACGAGTGGCACATGAAAAACCGTTTGTTTCAAGGTGGGTGATTAAGGTTTGTCTGTTCAGCTGCAGACCGTTTTTGGTAATCGAATAAGCTGATATTGAAATCAGGCAACTGATTGGGAGATATCTCTTACGAGCCTTCCGAATTTTGACAATTGATAACGGCCATCTTGTTGAAGATACGTCTGTCAAATTAGTTGTCATCTATTCAGTCTGTTTTGCCAAATCACCATAGAAGGATATAGCATTGAACAACACGTGCAAATAATAAAATTCTTTTATCAAAATAGATGATACTCTGTTCGGGCAACGTACCGCGTGCTTCGCCAATTTTATTCGCAACGTGTCAGATAAATTTGAGTCCACTGGTTCAGTGAACGACCAACTCACACTCTTACATTGACGAAACGCAAGATCTGTCGAAAATATTGCTGCTGTCTGAGAGAGTGTGCAGGAGAATCCGAGGCAGTCGATTTCGCGTCGCTCACAAGAACTCGGCCTTGCACAGACCATAACTTGGTGAATTTTGCATCTTGACATCGGCCTGCACCCGAACAAAATTCAAATGACCCAGGAACTGAAGGTGAACGACCATATACAACGACGTGTATTCGCTGAATGGGCTCTGGAGTAGTTGGTTACTGACCCTAATCGAAAAATCGTCTCCGGCGATGAGGCCCATTTCTGGATGAATGGGTAGATGAATAAACCAAATTGTCGAATTTATATATTTCAAAAAGGTAACTTTTTACAAAGATACAAAGATATGTAGATCATGTAAAGAACTGAAAGCAAAGCCCTCTCGAAACAGCCACTTTCATAGAAACATTGAATTACACGAAAGATAAATACTTTCGAAGCAAATACTTTTATATGAACATTGAATCAGACAAAAATTTATCTATTCAGTTTATATTCCAAACATTTGTTATGGAATTGAATAAGATATCAGTCACAGGGATTGCTACACAATATAGTAAATGAAAGAGGTAAAATTCAACTTACCTGCAACACTGTCATCCTCACTGGTAGACATCCGATGTTTCGCCGTGAGACACTTGCCTTATCGCCTCTTCATTACCAAATCTGGATAACATTATCAGAAAAAACACTCATTCAATTCATAAAATTACGACTGTATGTCACGAATGAGTTTTTTCTACTGTCATCGATGGTTAAATCCCAGCTATAGAAATCTTGTTAAAATTGAAAGGGTTGTATTTTGGAAGAAATTAATTTTTGGTAAAGAACGGTATTGGCTTTTTATTCATTCATCTTCATACAAAACACTTGTTGATCTTCCAAAGAAAAGAAGAAAGCAATAAATTTCAAAAAGGTTAATTTCAGCAGTTCGGACTTCCATTGTCTGAAAATTTGTAAAATGATTTGAAATCCCTGAAATGAACAATACAATTGAAATTAAAGTCATCACCCGAAGACGACTGTAGATACTAACAATCGAAACGTCGTGAAGTAACGTGGTTTGAAATCACTCAACTTTTAATTATATTAATTTATTTTATTTTATTTATTCACTTTTTTCACTCGTATTTTATTTCACTGTGAATTCTTTTCAAGTTTTTTGCTTAATATATTTGCCATTTTCAGCTATTCTTTTGAATTTTAATTGTATTGTTTATTTCAGGGATTTCAAATCATTTTATATTATATTAGACAATGGAAGTCAGAACTGATGAAATTCATTGAAACTGTTTTAGTTAGTGTCAATTGCAGGTTTCTATTACAGCAACTCCTTTCACCAACTCCTTTACTTACTGAACATTGACGCAGCAAACTCCAAAACTCCCAGACGTACAAAAACCAACTCTGGAACGAATTACACATTTTCAAGTGTAACAACTCTGATACTACAATACCCGCAAGTTCACAATAATGCCAGAGAAACTTTCTAGAACAAAACAAGTGAACAAAGTTTGACATTTAATTTAAACCATCCCAATCTCGGCCTGAACGAATGAGAAAATTACCTCCGCCCTAATTTTTGAGATGAAAGTAAAGCTACTCCGGGGGATATAATTTCGTGAATATATTAATATTCCCGGTGCAGGGAGGCCGCAAAGAGAATGGAAAGTAGACTGTCACCTGTTATAGTCGGTAGATGGATGGCATACTTCGCTTGATTAATTCATTTCATCTTCTAGGAGATATCCATCATGCAGTTGGTGACTTGTCCGACTAATTATGGAAGGAACTGATAAAGAAGATATGAAGACAATACAAAAGTTTGTAGAACTGTATCGTGGTGTATACTACATGGGCTGGAACGTCTTGGGCCTAAAACATAGATGGCGCTAGTGTCACTGCATTTACCGCTTCTTCAGTTTGTACTGAACTTCAAAAGAAAGCTGTTGAAGTTTCATAGTTTGTGAGTTATTATGCTGAGAGTGAAACTACTTTTATTATTTTCGAAACAATAGATTGAAAACAAATTCGTGTTTTAATTTCACACTGCAATGGCTTGAAAAGTGTTATAGAGAGACTCCGCTTCATCAGAACCAAAAATTAAACGTTGGTTTACTGACTTCAAACGTGGTCGTAGAGACACCATAGTGTAAAATGCAGTGGACGTCCAAATGAGGCAGAAACTCCAGAAAACAATAAAAAAAATCCCCAAAATCGATTTTTTATTCACTTTATTTAAAGTCGCATCAACCTCCAGGGTTATTAGCGACTGAACAATGCATCAGTTGCAGGGGTATTATATAAGGTTGAACAAGTTGAAATTTTCTAAAAATTTCACAATATTTTCAATATTACGCTTAGGTCCTAATGCGTTGGTAATTTAAGGCGGGATGCTTTGAGTGAGTCTTTCGCTGAAATATAGCACACACTTTGTTAAAATATGGTCAACAGTTACAGGAGAGTCGCACAGTTCATACATAGGGCTGGTGTCGCCGGCATTGAGGTATTCATGAGGCGAGTGTGGCCTATTCGCAGGCGAAATGTTATGACCTAGGTTCTCCTACTTGTCGGGAGATGTATCCATGGAAGTACACATGTTTTCACTTTGGAAAGTTTACTGCAAGACCCATTCCATTGATCTTGCCATAATTCAGTGAGGATATTCCTGTTGTAGGGTTTCATATCTGTATGGACAACTTAGTTTTCTGTAGTGTTTGAAGGACCTCATATTGAATATCATCAACGTTTGAGTGCACCTGACAAGTGTGAAGAGTCTGTAGTGAATGAGAAGGATATATACAGAACAATAAAAGGCCGAGTATGGATCTTTGAGGTACTCCCTTTTTAAACAACCAATTTGTGCTTTATATAATGCCAACTTGGAGCATATGACCTCCTACCTAGATAATGACTAATCATTTATTTTTACTGTGTTCAGGTAGAAACTAGACAAATATACTTATTATAACCCACAAGGTATGACTCAAGAGAAGACCCAGCTACCTCTTCAATGAAATCAAGGCTTTATCGAAAGTGATAATCAGAATACACGTATTAATGCTCCCATATTAGCCTTGATTTGGGTTCCTTTCCTTTTATTGAACCTATTTGGATTATCAGAGATATTATCCGCGTAAAAACTTCCTTTTGTGTCACATATATTATTTCTTTCCATAGTGCACTATTCCATTCCTGATGTAATTCTATTTTAATTTTGTTAGGTTCACTCTTGCTCACGTATCCTTCTAAGTATTCCATGTTTGTTTTAAAAAACAGTTTAATTCGCATCTCCGCGTATTATTCATACGTAATTTCATTTCAGGACACTATTTTATAACTCTGAGGTAAGTTAAACGAAAGGCATTTACTATTATGAATGCTGCTTATTCAACTTTAACAATAATTAAAATACCCTAAAGATACTTCCTACACCAGAAAATATAGTGACGTTCAAGAAATATTGGGAAATGACCATTGAAAAAAGACAAATTGTATAAATCCGTGCATGATACTAGGCTCTTGAAGGCGATCCAAATCATGAGAATTATGAATACTGAAAAAGAGCACATCATTCACTATTTCATGAACTACCCTCTTGAGAACAACGCAAAATATTCAAAACTTCTCGACAGTTTTTACTCAAGAAATTATCAACACATGAATGAGGGTAAAATTTTTTACTGCTAGATATAAGAGAGCTTGGTTGGGGTGCTTATCTTTCAAACCAATAGCCTGTAACGTAACTGAACGTGGTAGGAAATAACGTCGCATACAATGCTGATTCAACTTATGGACACGTATCGTAATCAGTCAATAGGCTGTAATATAACTCCATATATGTTCGACTCGCCGAGAGATGATAAGATCCCTTTTCGAAAGCATTTTGTCTTTTGATGATATCAATCAGTCTATAACGTAGTCGAAGAAGGTATGAAATAACGTTGCATATAATTTTTGTCGAGTTCGAATCCATATGAACCAATACACCGTAACGTAACACTATAGAGGTTCGACTCGTCGAGAGATGATAAGGTCCCCTTTCGAAAGCATTTTGATTTTGCTGATATCAGATAGTCTATAACGTAGCTGAAGAAGAAACGAAATAACGTCGCATACGATAGTGATTCAGCTCATTAGATGCGTATCGTATACACATGAATCAATAGCCCGTAACTTACACCGTACATCTCCGACTCGCCGAGAGAAGATGCGGTTCGCTTACGAAAGCATTTTGACTTTTGGTGGTGTCGATCATTCCGTAACGTAACCGAACAAGGTACCAAATAACGTCGCACACAATGGTGATTCAGTTTATAGTCGTATATCCATATGAGACAAAAGCTCGTAATGCTTCCGAAAGCATTTCGACTTTTGGTTGTATTAATCATACCGTAACGTAACTGAACGAGATACGAAATAAAGCCGTATGCAACGATGGTTCAGCTCATAGGCTTGTACTCATATGAGACAACGGTCAGTTAAGTAACAACATACATGTTTGTCTCATAGCAAGACAACACGGTTCGTTTCGAAGGAGATTTTTAGTTTTGGGCATATCAATCGTTCGAACCTAAAACTACAACGCTGCATGCAATAGGCAAAAATACTCAATACAAATTGGTCCCAACTTTTCGCTATGTTCAACTATCAATGCTTTGATGCGAGTGGTACTTCATCTTCAGTAACCGTAACGTAACATGTTACGTTACGAGTCATTTGTCACAATAGCAATGCGCCATTAGATTTTGAATATCAATTTAGTTTGTGAAACGAAGAATAATTGGTGAGTGGTGAAGGGATTTTGTAGAAGTGAAACATTTTCAGCACGTTGTTATTAATTGGTGAGTTAGGTTACAGAGAAATATTACACGAAAAATCACATACCTGATACTGAGTGCAGTTGAAGCAGTGCCAGCAACAGCTCTCCCCCTCGACATACTTTTTTGCTTGGCCTAAGTGACAAGGAAAGCTGCACACTGATTCAGGAAGAGTTGGATGACCAGCCTTGAATTGAATAGCTGTAACAAATCAAAGACAATCGTCATTAAGCGTAGTAACACGAGAGCATAAAAGGATTTCATTGTTGTGATTTGCTGACCACAGACGCTACATTTTTATGATTTCAAGCTGTTACTTGAAAACAGTGTTGCCAACACTAGGCGCAAAATATGTGGAATCTCTTCATTTTCAGTTTTTTCGCACAAATGTTTTTTTTGTGAATGATGTGCTTATTTTACATCCTATAGCTCTGACGAACGGTATAAATAGATTGTAAAAAGTGACGGTGACATGGAATAGAACAAAAATATACAGAATAAGTTTTTCATTCTTCTTCTTCTCTTTTTTCATAGTCTTTGCTTCCCTTACGGCGCAGTAGACGAATTAATTTCATTGATTGAAAAAGTACACATTTTCATCAGCTTGAAGAATTTTTGTGATGACTAATGTTTACCAAATATATCAGTCACGACAGAAATGAATATATAACAAAACAAATTCCGTTCATAAATCAATATATGTGATCATGTCATCACGAATATAATTGTCTTACTGCAGATGTCTTAGGAAAACCGTTATATGACAGATATTTACATTTATCGAGCATGATTCACGCTCACGCTTCTGAATCGGATTTTGAGGACTTTTGACATGAACTTCACGCAAAACAACTCAATTGGATTGGCAACACTGCTGGAAAGTCTCTCACGGACGCGTTTCTCCAGATAAACTCAAAGGATGGGAGAAACATTGTTTGCTTTACGGCCGACAATAAAAAACCCATCTACTGAGATATGACTACGTTCAATTGTAGCTTTCGATAAAAAGGAGGATGATAGAAGTCGATGCCGGCAGCAAAAAACCATCAAGTTGAGAGGATTCGGACCAATTCGGCAAAAAACGTAACATCATAAAGACGATCATTAAAACTGGCGCTTTAGATGAGATGAAACATCCCGTATTGACGATAGAATTGAATGTTTGAATGGGGATGTTACAGTAGCTTTTGTATACGAAGGATCCACCCAAAATGTCAAATCGATGCAGACCACAGTTCTGACATACGAAGAGGGCCATCACAAAATATATCTTACATAGAAAAACCTCTTGATTTTTTCTACTGAAAAAACTTTTTCCACACGAACAAAAATAATGATGCCTGTCGATGAACGTTTTGCTAACCACGTTAGCATCTTTAGAAGACAACTAAAACAATTGATAATGCTAACTTGGTACTTTCATTCATGATGTGGAAAAGTATTCGATTTTACGTCGAAGGTTTATGAAAGGCACAAGTGTTTATTTAAAAACCTTTGCAAAAACTTGTAGCCTTCAGGCAGAAGTATCAACCACCACTTTTAATGGAAAAGGTCGAGTGAAACATCGAAAACGACTTTTTGATTTCCTGTGTAGTGCTGTTTCTGAGTTGGTAGTTGGTTTTAGCCGATTTCGGAACCTCCCCTCATAATTTTTAACCTCAAAATGACCTCCTTATACACCGCACGACGTAGCCAAGTTGACTTCGAGGAAGTGTTTTGAGTTTGACCTTGAACGACCTTGACCAACGTCACACGATGCAAACGATGTGACTTTGAGGTGTTTTTCAAGAAAAAAACACAAGCTCTACAGGATAAACCCTAAAGCGCTCTAAGAGCGGTGCTTGTGCGACAGTAGTGATTCACATTGGATTTGAACCGCTGGAGATTAAATCCACTGGGAAAAACGTTCTCAGGAAGTTTATGCCACATGAACGCAGTTCTCCAAATGAAAGAGTTTTTAAATAGCAAAGTTCGAGGTGTTTTGGGTTTGACTATGAACGACCTTCATTGATTCACGCGGCCATTTCAAAGATTCAAGGATTCGCCCTTGAACGACCTTCAGCTGCATGGACGAAGAGGTTTTTGGAGTGAGATTTCAATTTGACTTTGAGTGACATTTTGCAATATCATATGCCTTTGCTGAAGTGAGTTTAAGGTGCTTATGTGATCTCTTGATAACGCGCGTAATGGATATCGCTGCAAATTGGTTTTATCACGATATATGCTGACCAAGCCACTGAATGATTGACTCACTGACTAACTGACTCACTGACCCATTGACTACCTGACTCATTGACTAACTGATTCACTGACCGACCGACTCACTGACCGACCGACTCTTTGACCGACCGATTTACTGACTGGCTCACTGACTGACTGACTCACTGACTGACTGACTCACAGACTGACTGACTGACTGCGTGACTGAGTCACAGACTCACCGACCGAGACATCGACTGACTGACTCACTAACTGACTGATATACTGACCGACTGACTCACTGATGAACTGGCTGGCTGACTCACTAATGAACTGACCGACCGACTGACTGACTCACCGACTGAATGACTGATCCACCGACTGATTGACTCACTGACTGACTCATTGATTGACCGACTGACTGACTCACCGATTGACTGACTGACTGACTGACTCACTGACTGACTGAGAAGAGAATCGGCCAGCCGCTTACGCATGGTGACCCGCTGCCACGACATGCGTCACCAGGTCAGCAATAGGTTGTACATGCGGCCATAGATGTTTTTCATCAACAATTTGCGGCTTCTTTCACTAGAGATTGTCGGGTTTTTGATTGTCAAAAGATTCAGAAAAAACTAGTTTGGCTTTTCAAATTGTGGTGATGTATTCAAAAGTTATTTTATAACTGTTTGTTGAATATATCCGTTATGGTGTTCTCGATTCAGATATCTTTTTGAAAAAAATGTTCACGAATTTGTGGCAAAATTTCGCAAAATTGGAATGGTTTCAAAAACTGCTACACAGTCAATCGACTGATATGTGGAACGCTGGTTCGATCCCAATGACGGACGATCGAATTGCACTCTGTATCATAAAACCCATACTAAGAATCGCACCTCGAAAGCTAAGACTTCTTTGATCCTCATCTCGCTCAAGTTGCGCCTTCTGAGGGTTGTCGTTCATAAGAGGAAGACAGTTGCTACGAAAAACAGATTTCGAACAGATTTTTACCCATATGATAGATTCCTGGGTGGAATCATTTTATTTTTCTTTTTTGACAAATGTTTTACCGGCATTTTGGAGCTCACTTGAAGTTCTTGCATTCGAAGAGCTCTAAATCGTCCATTATGCATGCAAAGAAAAAAAAACATTTGCGATTTAAATATTTTTCGAATGCAACCTTGAATGATATTCGATTGATGAAAAAAACCTATGTTGGGACAGTGTCCTATCACAAATATAGAAGGATGAATGGATACTTTTTTCAACATTGAAGTAATATTTTTACCCAATCAACATGTTTCTTTCAGGTATTTTGACAAGAAAAAATATTCCAACAGTTTAAACAAATATGCTGGAATTCGAGAGAGAGATCAAAACCTTAATAAAAGGCCTTTTCAATTTCCGATGGCTTCTCAATAGCCGAAATGTAAAAGTTCATCAACTATTCATTCATCCTGGAATAGGGTATTCATATTTGGATCTATTCATCCCCCCACTTTATGATGAATACGTAACCGAAAAGTCGTTACCAGTGAACAGGTATTTTAATCATTCTAAAAATTTACGTCATAAATTACATCTCATCGATCGCTCTTAGACTAATTGAATGAAAAGCAAATAATTGGGGTGGATGGAAAACGATTCCACCAACTTTCTGATAGATGGACGCCTATTGTTTATTTCGATGAAATTCGTTTCATTAGATTATTAATTGCTAAGTTATGGATTTTTTGTGAGATAATGCATATTACAAACATGATTTTCCATCAACCAAGTGTATCTCCACTTCTACAACTATAAAAACCAGGAAGTTTCGTGGGTAACAGTTTCCCTATCCTAACTGCATCTTTACTGCACATAATTCAGGAAGCTCTTTTATCAAATTTGTCCTGAACTGGAATAACCACTAGTGTATGGTCCAGATGAAAAGCATTTTTCAGTAAAAGGTTTCATAATAATTTGAACAACAATCTGACAATAGCTTCTTTCTGTCTATGCCACCACTGATTTTCTTTACCATGAAGGCCTACTAAACTATCAATTTGACAGCTCATTCACTGGATGTATCAGCTAATGCGCCCCTAAAATAAAAAAAACGTTTTCTTTGAAACACAGGGGTTGCCTTTCATATTTCGCGATTAGAGAGCAAAAACAAATATTAATCATCGAAAATCACTTGATTGTTTTTCAAAATATTCCCCATGAAGATCTATACACTTTTGCATGCGTTTGAACTAATTGTCGAAGCACTTTTGCCA
>WOGR01012235.1:0-10270 GCA_015342045.1 Leptinotarsa lineolata | reverse complement strand
TTAAAAATCAAAAGAAGTAATTGAGCAGTCCTACGTTTTTATGCGAAGTACACAAGAACAACAAGCATAACCTTCAACTTTAAAATAAAAAAAATCTGCGCAAGCTCGGCAACTTAATTTATTAGGCGCTATTTCAAATACCGTCTGCCGTTATTCCCCGTAAATTAGGGATGGCGGTAACGTTATTTGGGATGTTGCGTTAAGAATCGAATGGCGCATATGTTAAATGTCAAAATAACTTATGCGCTAATACTGCCTGACGCTTTTTGGGTTACCGATATCTCTCTAATGAATAAAATTTGGTGCCTGATTAAATTTCACAAAATACGTAGCTTGAAAAAATTCACCGTCTACATTTCAGTATGTCGTCCTTAACGCTCAATAAAAACGATGGTACTTTTGCATAAGTTCTAATGAATTGGGGTTTTCTATTTGCACAGCACTCTTTAATTGTGTTCTCCAAATGTTGAAGATCAGTGAGAGGTAAATTTTCATAAATTTTCCGTTTCAAATATCCCCACAGGAAAAAGTCCAATGATTTAAATCGGGTGATTGGAGAGGATAGTAATAATCTCAATCGCATCCTATACTTTACTTTGAACATTTGACTACTGCTTTAATGTGACATTTTGGATTATTGTTACACCATAAAGCTGGTATCATTACTTTTGTCTGGTATCCAGAAACACACTTATATAATTTGTGCAAAAATTATTAGCTGTCAAAATCTCTTTGAAGAAGTACGACCTAATTATTATTAAATACTTTACACCAAACTTTAATTTTACATGAGTACTGATCTTGACATTCAATTAAAAACCAGTTTTTCTTGGGACCACCATCAGAAATTTCATAGTACTGTTTTAAGAAAAGGTTGCTTTATCTGTCCACAAAATGCTACCCGGAAATCAAAAATGTTCTTCTCTTTCACCTTGAAACCAAAAAGAATATTGGATATTGGAATCATGTGTCAGATGATTTATAAATTTGGGTTTGTGAGCCCGATAACCATTTTTTGTGATATAGCAGAACTGGACATCTTCATTTTATTTACAGGTGACATTTGTCTTTTCACCACATTTCAATTTTTTTTCTGAAGTGGCAACATTATTCAGGAACGAAAATTGGACTCTCAATAAAATCAAGTTTGACAGAATAAAAGTTTGACAATAAGCGAAATATAATATGTAATTAATCAGCAGTTTCGTCTTCCTGGGTGGTTGTATTTGATTCAAATGGATATTTGTCACCATCGAAAGTATATGAGAAAAATAGTCGAAATGATTTCGTTTGAATTATTTTTCAGTTGCATTCATTACATGAAGCTTCAGCTTCTTTTTCAAAAAACCATAAAACTATTTAGACTTTGCAACAGTTGTGCTAAAATTTCCATACCATTATTCCAATTTTTTCCAAAATTATTTGTATTGATACAGGTTTGTTACATTTTTTTCAATTCCCTGTATAAACATGTTTGACTTTCGTTCAATAAATAATAAAAAGCGACACAAAAATTAATGCCTTATCAAAAATGGAAAAATAATATTTCTGTCCTAGATTGATGAAATTTGGTATAGTGTTTCAAATGATTTTTTTCGGAATTGTGTGGAGAGGTGATATTTTATATTTAAAAAAAAAATGGTACTGACTATCCGTTAGTGACAAGTGTTTGTGTTATATTTGATCTAATTAGAAAAACAAACCAACGCCAAAGTTCAATTTCATGTAATTCTAATAATAAAAAAAAAAATCGTATATGTTGTCGACTTTAATAGTGACACTGTATTTAAAAACTTGGCATGTGATATGAATAAACGTTGTTCTGTGTAGAAAAGAATAAAAATAAACATTCAGTATTAAAATTATTACTTCTGATATCCAAAAATATGATGGCAAGAGTTTTCAATAGATGATCAATTCCTAACTTATCAATAATTTATTTTATTTAGTCATTATTCACGGGTAACGCCCAGTTATTATACAATATTTCACAAATATCACCTGAAAGAGAAATAGATAATCTTCGGGGTTCAGCAACTTGATAAATTTGGCAATATCACTTGGCACTCCTCCTATTTTATTTATTCTGAAAAATCATTTAGTGCATCTGGCAAAATTTTTCTCTATCATTTTTAGGGTCTCAGTGTCACTTGTAACCTGTGTGTAAGGTGTGCGTGAAATATATTCCACTAGAATTATATGATACTTCATGCACTAACATGTAAAATTATAATTCAAATATAAATATTGATATGTTAAACCTTATTTCACACACTGGAATAAAAAACATTTTCCTATAATATATAAATGTAATATCACAACCTTAGATGTGTATAATAAATGAATTTTATAAAATTGATCCTAGAACAAGGCAAAAAAATAATGTATTTTTGGTTATGAAACAAAAAAGGTCATTATGATCTTTTGTAACCATGAACCCCACAGAAAAGAATGAAATCAAAAAGTATTTCAGGTATTTATTGATAAATGTCTGGATACTTAATAAATTGTTTGATTTGGAGTATTTGCTTATGTAAAAAATCCATGAATTTAAAATGCGAGGTTTGATTTGATGACAGAAACAATATTAAAAGTCTAAACTTTACAAAAAAAAAATAGTAGCGAATGAACTGAAATTACTTTGAAATAATAACATTCAATAAAGTATTCGCAAAGATTTCTAAAGACTGTTCAAAAATGCTTTCCTGATACATTTGATATAATGAATCCTAGAATTGGCTGTGATGTTGTATTTATTAATATTAAAGGATAACTCATCATCACCCCAATTTATAAATGAGTACAAATCCTTTTGAAGTATGAGCCAATGTCATTAATTTTACTGTAAACTTTCATAACATCTGAAAATATAAGTTTACTACAATTTCTAGTCACTGCGTAATGCCATAATCTGTTGTATTTAACGATTTTAATATGTACATAAGACCTATATTTCCTATACAAACTTTTTGTTATGTATATGATAACATTAATTACTCAGATAATAGCATTGGTAAAGCTTTTTTTGAGGATGTTAGAGAAATGATTTGTTTTTATTTTACCTTTGTCCTGCAGATGGGGACGATTATCGCCATAACGTTGGCAATTGAATTCTAAAGAATGAGTATGTTATTTCGTGTACAATCGCCAAAAAAGAACTTCTATAGCTCTAAAGAAGGAGACAGAAGGGTTTTTTCACCAATATAGCCAATTATGAAACTGAATGTTTAATGTGTATGGAAGTTCGCCAAAAAGTTATACTGCATTCCCATTCCTACTCATTCTAATGGAAGTTTAATGAATTAATTAGTGTTTCTGATGTAACACCTTGTAAATATATCGTTCTCGATGTTTTCGAACTTCATGGCTTAGGCTGGCTAGACATAGGTTGAAACATTTTGGTCATTGTTACACAGCATGTTGCAGACGAAGCGTAAACAATGTATTCATGTTCATGTAAGTTATGTTTCGAGTAAAATTGTCTTGAAACGTAACATGAAAATTTACTTTTATCAGCAATTTATTGCAGTTTATTTAAATTACCCAATTCAAAAGTTTCTTCGAAACAGTTTTACAAATAATTTTTATTGGATTGTATTGTTTATTGTTCATAATTTTCATTGATGGAGTCTATAATGAAACGTGTCTTCTCGATTACCTGAAACAGAACAATTGTCGTGAGATGTATAATTTATTTGTGGAAGATATGAAATACCTGTACATAATTTTAGGGTTCCAATCTACTTAACATTAGCTATTCATTTTTCTTGATAATCTTAGTATTATATATAAAGAGCATTACGAACTGTGACAGAATGTTCTTCGGTTCCAACTATTGTTTGGATGTCAATATCACCAGAACATTCTATAGCTAGTTTGTTGTCATTCGCCACCGTAACTTCCTTAACTTTTAAATCCTTTTGGGGATATTTTAGCCGATCTTTTCTCGCAGTAAGATGCATACTACATCCAGAATCTACATACCAGTGAAAGCATTTGATGAACTCTCCTTATTCCTTTTATTTTCAGGGCATCTGTTCATAAAATGTCCAATTCACTTCAGATTTTCAAGTCATTCCCAAAATTACTGAAAGCGGCTATTGAAATGCATATGCATATATGTATATATACATATTTCTCAAATCCATAAATTATTTACAACTTGAATGTCAAATGTTAATGTTGATGAAAATTCATGCAATTTTCTGTTAAATACTCAACATTTATCACTGGAATCAGTCTGTTTATAACTTGAATATTGATTATAAAAAGAAAACATTTTCTATAATCTTCAAAATATCAAGTGAAAGTGAGTATTTGAAAGATTATCATTTTTAATCTCTGAATTTTCAAATTCCTTTTGAAACAGAGTATGTAACTTTGTAACTAATAACCAAAATTTGGAAAATTAGTACTCAATAAATGAATCGTGAAATAGATATTAAAATATCCCTGATTGGAAATGTTTTCTTTGTTCTAAACGATTCAGAACCATCTATAACAATTATTTCATCGAACGCCGAAACAGTTTATGTCATTCACTGATGTGTAATATTTTTTAGGCCCAAGAGAGTTTGAGGGCGAGTAGCATGAAGTTAGACCTCTTGAAAAAATCTTTGGAGATGAGAAAGGCTGAACTACCAGACGATTCCCCTGTGGCAATACATTTAAAAGAGGAACTCGCCAATGCTCAATCGTTCAGCCCTATGTCTGTTCATTACACAAGCTTTCAGTCTTTTCGAGAGGGTGGTGAAAGCTGTAAACATTACACTTCTTCTTCGACATTTAACAGGTATGCAATCATAGAAGATTTAAATCAGATCTTAGACTAATTTACAAAATGGATAGTAGCATTAATTCCTCATAATTTGTTGAGCTTAAACTTTAAATGTGAATACAAAGAGAAAAAGGCATACAGAAATCTCCAAAGTACCGTTTTATCATACTAACTATAGTCAGAATGAGTCTTCAGGTAGAATTTTGATACTTGAAAACACATACAATATAGATTTAGAACTTTTTAATTCTTCTTTGTAATTGATTGGCTTGTTTTCGCTTTTTTTAAATATATTTTCCTTGCATCTAGCTGATAGTTTGTTATAGATTATTGTTGCAGTACATATGTCTGAATTTATTAATTATTTTGTGAAAATTAGGCAATGCTGTAAATAAATAAATAATGTAGAGGGTCTAAATGAAAGTGTCTAGGAGAGTTGAGAATACTTAGGAAGGTATTCCCTATAACATTCGAAATAATAACTTCTTCCCGTCATTCTACCTAGTAATTTTGAGAAATACCCGACAGAGGGCATCTGCTTCCAAGAGTGTTACCCTAATGTACAAACGTTCAATAAAAACATAATGTGAGAGTAAGTACAAAGTAGATAATAATAAATTAATAATAATATATAAAAAGTCTATATGATAAAATCAATGATTTATGAAAGATGAATAATTGAAAATGAGAAATATATAGATGTCACAAAAAATAAATATATTGAACTAATAGTTATAGATACAGATATACTCATACGCATATATTAAAATTTATTATCTTCTTTGATATGCTACAATAACGCTTGTTTGAAAGTGTTTCTGTTGTTTCTCAAAGAACCGGGCAGTTTGTTAAATTCCACTAGTCCTCTGATAAACAAACTATTTATTGCTGACCTTGAGTTTGTCCTGGATACATGGAAGCTTATATTGGTTCTATTGTCATATTGGTGGTCTTCATTGTTTAACTCATTGAAATAGCTAGGTTGAACACCCTTTATTATTTTGAATATCAAAACTATACTCAGATAATAAGATCTGTTTGAGATTGATAACCAATGAAGAGAATCGAAAATAGTCTTTATAGGGTTGATTGCATCTCAGAATTGTATGCATACTTCTGTTTTGCAGTTTTTGTAGTTGACCTAACTTATTTTGATTCAGAAGATACTATAATGTAGCACAGAAGTCAAAATGTGGCTGAATTAAACAGTTGTAAATTGTGACTTTTGAGTTAATACTAAGCGGCCACTCTTGAAAAAAAGAATAGTATTTTCGAGGTTTTTTTATAATATAATCAGCATGACTATTAAGTGTCGAGTGTTCTATCAATCATGAAACCTAGATATTTCATCTTGGTAACAATTTCAAGATATTCATTTCGTATTTTGATGTTCACTGTATTATAGTCAATTATATTCAACTTATATTTAGATCCGATTATCATCATTTTGCTTTTATTTACATCTAGGACATGTTTATTGCTCAATAAATATTCAACAGTTCGATTTATTGCATCTTGCATCTCCTCTATTGCACCATTCAAGTTATTGAATGACTTACCAGCTGTTAAAAAGTAAATATCATTTAGAGATATAATAAATGAGAGTGGATCAAGTACACTACCTTGTGGGATCCCTAAATCATTCACAGATTCTGTTGAGGCTGATGATTTCACTTTTGTATTCTGCTTTCCATTTTTCAAGTAACTTTCGAACCGAAGCAGTACTTTTCCGCCAATTCCATAGTATGTCAATTTTTCCAATAGAATATTTCCTTCAATGGTCTCGAAAGCCCCTTTTGAAATATAGGAAGTCTGATATACATAATTCCCTTCATCAACATGTGATTTCTACTTTGTTATAGTAAATTGCAGTGCCATCTCACAAGAGTGATTTTTTCGAAAACCTGATTGCTGCCCCAAAAATGAATTATTAATTTAAAAATATTCTTCTATTTGTTCGTGTACTGCTAATTCAATAATTTTTCCGGTGTGTGTAATACATTAATTGGTTTAAAATGACAAGTTTCAATGGTATCTTTGATTTTTGGTATAGGTATAACTGTTCTGAGCTTTGGTGCATCTGGGAAAACACTTTTTTTCATTGATGTGTTGACTAGATTCAAAAGAACATAACCTATTGTATCGAACGTACTTTTCAAAAAATCTCTATTAATGATTTCAGAATTATTCTGTTTGTTAATGAGAAAATAAATTTTCTCAATTGTCCTATATTTACTTATTTGAATGTTTTAAATAAGCAATTCACCACTGGGTAATTTTGAGATAACCATAGTCTATTTGAGCTAAAGTTGTTAGTTATGTGATTGATACTATCGATACTATTGATACAGTCGATGCTATCGACTGTTTTACATGCGACAAACATTTTTGGTAAATTGAAGATGATTATTTTGCGACATTTCTCAGTTAAAGGCTAAACAGAATTGTTTGTGGAACAAGATAAAATCACAAATTAGCTTGAATTGTGTTTCCACAATATCTTTTCAACAAAACGTGTGGAGGCTTGCTCTCAGTTAAACCTATAACCTTTTTAAATAAATAATATTGTATTTGATTCCCTTCCAATAAACTGTTTAATTTTTGAGAAAGTATTTTCAATAATTACTCTAGTTTTCTTCAATACAAGTCTCAAATTTGAACTTGCACAACTTTTGCCACGTAATACAAAAATTTTTGCATTAAAATTCATTAGTGACTAATTTTAAGCTGTTTTTCATTTCTAGTTGTGCAATAGTTTAATAAAAATCGGCACATGAATTAATACTTGAAATATAGTAGGACTCAGGGAAAATTTTCTCCCCTACCTATTATTTTTTCAATCATTATTATTTATATAATTCAATAAGGTGTTTCAGTTCCAACTATCACATAATATTTTCAGTCTAGATTGCATTATTGTTGTCTCTGTATTGTTTCTATTAACAGGCTTTTTTCAGTAGACACCAATATTAATATCTCTTATACAGAAAGATTCACAATGCTGTAAATCAGAACAACTGATATTTATCCAGAATGTTATCTAATTATTCGGAGTTATTTAATCTTTTAGTTATCTATTCCTTTTTATTTAAATTGACATTTCTCAAAAATAATAATGAAATATATCAAAAATGTGATTTAAAAAAATAAAGTAACAGTTTCAAACATAATTTTCACCATTTGAGGTAATTATGTTTTGTAAATAAGCATAAAACAAAAATAATGAATAGATTACTTCTCCCAATATAGTAATCACTTATTTTCACATTTGAATTTGCTTCTTATCTGTGAATCAAACTCTGGTTTTCATTGACAGATGTGCAGCTGTGACAGGAACGTTAGAAGTGAGGCTGATGGGCTGTCAAGATCTTCTTGAGGATGTCCCTGGGAGGTCACGAAAAGAAACTGATGCTACTTCTAGTCCAATAGATTTGAGGTTCTTCAAGAAAACGGGTCGAAGCTCGTCCAAAAGCTATAGCATCAAGGAAGAAGTCAGCGATGAAATCATGGCCGTACTGAAGTTGGACAATACCACTGTGGGTCAGACAAGTTGGAGGCCATGTTCTCAGCAAGCGTGGGATCAAAGGTTAGTGTTTTTTTTCATTTTCAGTGAAAAATATACTGATGTATTTATTTAATGTAGTTCACTATCTACATTAAGAAAAGATTGATATTCGGTTGGTGTGTCGATGTACCATAATACTGTCAGATTAACTTTCATTCTGAAAAACTTTACTTACAGAAATAGTGGAATCGTCTTCAAACTGGTTTTTTCATTTTCATTTCATTTCATTAAAACATTTGATAGGAGTTAAACATCTTGAAACAATTTTTTTTTCGAATTGAGAAGGATATATTTTTGTTTTTGGGAAAAATTTTTTTAGCTTTCTACGTCTCTATTCTCATACAAAAAAAGAAACTGTTATGCAAGATCTACACATCTTTGTAAAGATGCTTTTTAGTTTAGTTGCCGAGAAATAATAATTACTTATAATTAATTTAAAAGTTATATCAGCTTGTTTCTTAAACTGTCACTATCGCGTTATATTGGAAAGTAATAATAATAATAATAATAATATTTATTTACACTACATTAAAAGTGTTATAAAAAATTTAAAAAAATGTATTTATTACATATGGCTGTTTCTGGAATTTTAGTTACTTTCAAAAATAAAAAAGAAATGATAGATTTTTAACAATTTTTTTCTTTGAGAAAAAATTTTTTTCCTTAATAACCATTTAAACAATTATGAAATGAAATATTATAACCAATAAAAAATTATGAATAAATTTTTTCTTTGAAAATAATAATTTTTCATGACAAAAAATTAAAAAAAAATATTTTTTTATATACTTACTAGACTTATCTGTTTATGAATGATTTTTTAACAAATGACATAAAAATGTTTGTTTAGTGTTGGCTACCGTCTTTGTTAGTTGCAAACAATAATATAACATTTGTGAAACATTAACATTATTTTTTGCAAATGTTAATTATTTTTAACTTTAAAAAATTATAATAAGCAGAATGGCATTTTATTTATAAACTATTATGACATTATTTTCTTTGGTATTTATATACGGGCTCCAAGAAACAAATATATTTTTACCCATTATTTAAACTTTTGAGATGCCATTTGTAAAAAGGAAGTCAGAAAAAATTTGTTATTCAAAAGTAATTTAACTGGAAAATGAAAATAGAAATTATTTTTCAACTGGACTTGATTCTTTGAAGTGCGGTTGGTACAGGCTTTTTCTGTCTCAAAAGGAGTTCCAATATTTTAAAAGAGTTTATTAATCGTTACTCTAAAGGGGGAAACCGTATAAAAATTTTATAGTGTTCTACCGAAAGCCAGTATTTAAGGTAGGGTAGACCACTGGTTAGCTCAGTGAAGACGGTTGGTTCGTGTTTCCTAAGTAGTTCTAATCTATTTATGTAAACTAGGTAGATAAAAATAACACGGAATTACGCCACTAGGCTGGTGGCGTAATTGCGTGTCAGAAGAAAAGCAATTATCAGAAGAAATAATAAGCGTAGTACTCATCCAATTTATTAGCTCCCTTAGCTACAACCTGGGAGGTTGAAACTGCACTTCCCCGACTTCCAGGAAGTAACAGGGACCGTTAGGCTTTTGAATTTAAAAAATTCTTTGCTTTAGATATCCAACAACATAAAACGAAAAAGCCCTAGAGGATAGAGAAAATGCTATTACTCTAGAATAATTTATAAATACTGTTTTTATCCATACCTTTGATAGAGGGTGGTCTTACATTCAACTTTGTATTAAACGAGGAAATAACAATTAAACTCACTTGATAATTGTTAGAAATAGAACACGGCAATTCAATCCCCAATCGTGGGTAAAAGCTATGAAAAATAATCCAGAACTCGTATTTTCCACCCTCAGTAATAAACACACTGTGCTCCCGCATGAAATCTTTTCTACTACTGATTCGAATTTTAAAATGCTGGAAATGGTCTAGGCCCCCGTT